>JAPKLW010003410.1:0-42514 GCA_026898455.1 Plectranthus barbatus
ACATCCATGTCTTGCCCTCACGTGGCCGCCGCCGCCGCGCTTCTTAAGGCCCTACACCCCGATTGGAGCAGCGCCGCTGTTAGATCCGCTCTTATGACCACCGGTACATCATTCAACTCCAATTCTTTTGTTTCTGTTGAATCTTTCTAAATTAGGGGTGACTAATCAGTTATTTGGTTCGTTTTTCACCTTCTTATTCGATTTTCGACTATTTGGATTATAAACGATTTTTAATATAAATTTATTAAATAAATAAAATTAAAAATTAAAATAGATATTATATATATTTATATATTAATTTAAAGGAAAAACTATGAAAAATATCCTAAAGTATTGGTCAATTATGAAAATATTATAATGTTTGTTTTTCCTTGAATTATATATTAATGTTTCATTTTATCCACGAAAAATACCCTCCACTATGAAAAATATCCTAAAGTTTCTTATATCACTGAATTATATCCTAATGTTTTTATTGTCAATTAAAAATATCCTACATCGCTAACGGTGTCAAAATTCAGATGAATCATACTTTAATTTTAATACAATCTATGTCACATATATACCAAAAAATGAAATGTCAAGCAATATTTAATGTATGATTCATCAGAATCATTAACACTTGAGGGTATTTTTAATTGTTAAAATCAAACATTAGGGTATAATTCAGTGGTAAGAGAAATATTCGGGTATTTTTTATAATTGATAATATTTTTAATTGATAAAATGAAACATTAGGGTATAATTCAAGCAAGGAGAAACATTAGAGTATTTTTCATAGTTGACCAATACTTTAAGGTATCTTTTATGATTTTCTATAATTTAAATATATATATAGATTAATATTGTATATATAAATTCAATTATTCGGTTATTTTAATATGAAAAAAAAAACTTAACCGAAATACAAAAATAAAATTAAAAATTTTCAATTAAGTTCGATTTTCAATTTTTTCGGCTTCTTGCTCACCCCTGCTATAAACTATCCAATGAGAGTTATGTTTTGTGCAGCAAAGCTAACCAACAACGAAGGAAACCCCATAACAGATGCATTGGGGAATGCTGCAACCCCATTCGAATACGGGTCGGGTCATATCCAGCCATCAAAGGCGGCGGATCCCGGACTCGTCTACGACGCTTCTTACAGCGATTATTTGCTGTTCCTATGCAGAAGTAGTGGGAATCTTCTAGACTCTTCTTTCAAATGTCCAGTCGATTTACCCTCACCGAGCAGCTTCAACTACCCGTCGCTCGCCATTGCTAACCTGCAAGGATCTGTGACTGTGGAGAGAACTGTTACGAACGTCGGCGTTGGAAACTCGTCGTATTCGGTGGCGATCGATCCGCCGCCGGGCTATGTCGTCGGAATCTCGCCGGCAAAGCTGTATTTCAGCAGAAGTGGGGAGAAGCAGAGCTTCAATATTACGGTTGAAGTTGGAAGCAGTAGAAATGAGTATGCTTTTGGTTGGTATACATGGAGCGATGGCGTTCATCAAGTGAGAAGCCCCATTTCTGTGTGGACTGTGTAGTGAAGAAGGAAATATCTCCATTATCGAGTATGTAATAAAATTGTTTACTTTCAAATCATGTTTCATACTTTATTTACTGTTAAAATTATTACAAGTTTTTTTTTTTTTTTGCCAAATTCTTGGTTGTGTTTTAAGTTGTTTTTTTACTTATTTTGTAGGTTGGTTCCATTAAATTATGATTTATAATATTTTTTGGGTAAAAATTTGTGTGAGATAGTGTTTTTTGTGCGAGACTGAAATAATTTTGAGTGAATGTATTTTATACTATGCACATTTCGATCGTGATATTTATTTATGCATAACGCAATCCGATCGGAATGTAAATGGTTTATTTCTAAATTTCTTATGTTGAAATACATCATTTAGTTTTTGTTCGAGATTTCCAAACATAATTCGCCCTAATGTAATCCACATTCTAGATGGAATACACACAATATAAAATAAAGAGTTGGTCTCCTGAGGGATGGTCTCGTTATTTTTTAATTGTGAGACGGAAATTAATACATCATTTCAATAAGTTAAATACTCCCTCCGTCCCATATAATTAGTCTCATTTGGTTTTGGCACGATAACCAATGTTAGTGAGTGTAGTGGAATTAATATTTTATTGATGAGTGTAAAAAAATTTACTCTTTTAGAAAATGGGACTAATAGATGGGACAGACCAAAAAGGTAAATGAGACTAATAGAGTGGGACGGAGGGAGTACATCATTTCATTTTTAAAAATTACATTATTTGCATCAAAGAAATACATTATTTGTAATAAAGAAACTCATCATTTCATTAAATTCATATCATGAGACATCATTTACAATAAAGAAACACATCATTTCATTAAATTTGTCTCACAATAAAAATGATGAGACTGTCTCATTTAAGAATTTGCCTAAAATAAATTCTGACTGAAATGTACTCAAATGTCTCACCGTAAAAAAAAATACAAATATTAAAAGAGATCTACTCTAATATTTTTAGCTTTGCCATTTAATATAATTTGAATTTTAATAAGCAACATATATGGTTGTTTTTAATGATTATTTGAATATATTTCATTTATTTCTATTTTTGTATAATAAAAATGAATGAATTTATATTGGATCAATGATGTAGCACAAATTGAGAATATAATTTTAAACAAAATAATGGACCAAGTTTAGTGTAGTTTCGAATTTTTAAAATACAGCATAATGGGCTTTAAACGGCCCAATTTTCACAAAATCTAGCCCGCCACGTGGCTGAACATTATTTTGCATGCTATATATATTTCATGGCAAAGTCTCAGATGAGACAGTCTCATCATTTTTATTGTGAGACGAATTTAATGAAATAATGTATTTTTTTATTGCAAATGATGTTTCACCATTTTTATTGTAATATGAGTTTAATGAAATGATGTATTTCTTTATTGCAAATGATGTATTTCTTTGTTGCAAATAATGTAATTCTTAAAAATGAAATGATGTATTTAACTTATTAAAATGATGTATTAAGGTCTGTCTCACAATAAAAAAAATAGTGAGACCGTCTCTCAGGAGACCAACTCATATTTCATTGCCACACGATAAAATTTTAATCAACACGAAATACCACATCTTATAATAATACTCTTATTCAATTATTTCATTTTTCTTAATTTTTTAAACTGTAAATAATATCTTGGTATATAAGTAAATAAAATAAGTAATATTACATATTAAAGACATAATTAAACTTACATTGCTGTAATTATTCTCAAATCTCAACCACCAAGAATTTATGGAAAAACCACTAAATTTCGCAGAGGATGAGATTGAAGTCTTAATCATTTATAGCGTTTCGTTTTGAACTTTTTTTTTATTGGGGAAAAAACAATGCATGCGCTTTAAATATCTTTTATGGTAGTCATTTTCTTTGAAAACAAAAAGTCCATTTACTTTATAAAAAAAACACTAATACCGATTAAATTTGTGAGGTCAATATTTGGTTTGTATCAAAACAACATTTTTTCTGTGTTGTGGAAGATGACAACTTGTGAAAAATTATTTTTCGTTTGTATTGTAATAAAAAACTATATATTTAGAAAAATTAAACTAGTTCCATCGCTACGTAACCTTTATAATAGTTTTACTACATTTTTAAACATTTGTTTCTTCACGAAGATTTTAATTTAATTTATATAAAAATGAAGACTAATATTTGAAATGAAGTATTAAAATAAATTCCATATATGCATGGCCTCCAAAGTCTTACCTTATCTTTTAGTGGATATTTGAACAAGATGTTTCATATGTTTACGTAATCTACTTATTAAATTTAATAATAAGTTAATTTTTTTTTAATTTGTAAATAAACCTATTCAAATTCATTCAATAAATCCGAAAGATGAATTCTAAATTTTAAAATTTCTCTTAATGTTTCTAAAATTCTTCGATCCATCCAATATCTCGATATCAGGTTATTGTTGAGAATTTAGAATTATTCAGATTATAAATCAACAAAGTATTTTCTATGAACTTAATTGATAATTCTCTCTAGTTGAGTTATACCCAATTTGAAACAGATTTTGATTGGTAGATCATTGGATAAATCTAGCTCAAAAAGAATTTCATAATATATATCTTTCTCTAACCTAGATATAGACAAACTTATTAGTTCTACAGCTTTACACGTTCTTGAATAGATTCACTATTTACATCCCATCATAAGTTGGTTTTTTTTTTTTTTTTTTGGAAAAATAAAGCAGTGATTAATTGAGAAAGCATAGTTGAATAAGAGAATTGTTTACAAATCTTTTATTAAAAAAGGAAAGTAAAGAATCTCGAATTCAAAGCTTCTTTTTTTCATAAATAGAAATGTTCATGACTAAATGGATAGAACATGAATGTATAGGCATAGGCAAGTTTGTTTTATTTATTAAATTAACTAAGTGGATAAGAAACTGAATATCTGGCGTTGAAATTCATGCAGATAATGGCTAAATTACAAGCAAGGACATGAAATGACATCTTATGCGGTGTCGTTTTCACCCAAAAGCAATGTTACGTACTTCAAACTCACGCCCACTCCCATTTCAAACCTTCTCCATTCGCATCCCATCATATTCTCTTCAACATTATTTTTCCTTCCCAACTAAATTATATTTAATCTTGTTCGTGTTTCAAATACTCCCTCTATCCCGATTATACGAAATGAAAATAAAAAAGAAATAAAAAAAATTAAAAATTTGATCTTTGTATATATATCAAAGGCGGATCTACCTTTTTCTTACTATGTTTATATTAGTATTATTAAATTTCAACATTATTTATATATACCTTCACCTAGTGTATTCTCAATCTATTTTATCTTACGAATACATTTTACCAAATCTATTAATATACTAAAAGAGAATTGTCGATTCAGGACCAAAAAATAGTTTAATTGTTGATTTAGAATCCGAAAGATGAGTTGTCAGTCCAGGACCCGAAAGATCAAACAATTCTCAATCAGGACCTGATATTGATATCCTGGATTGATAATTATATGAATTTTCGGGTCTTAGATTGAGATTTTTGTGATCTTTGGGATCCTGAATTGATAATTAATAATTCGGATCCTGAATCGATTATTTAACTATTATTTAACTATCTTTCGGGTCCTTAATTGATAAAACTCCTATACGGAAACAAAGCATTCAATATAATTACAATTTTATCACTTTTCCTTCCAAATGTCGATTTTTTTTATATTTTTTGTTTACTGTTTTATTGTGTTATATTATACGTATGCAATAAACAATAATAAAATTATACTTGTCGCGTTTTATTTAAAATATTATATATCACCAATTTATTATATCATTACTTGTTAAAAATATTAGCATTATTCTTAATGGGATAATTTTGTAAAAAAAAATATTTTTGTAGATTTAGTGTTTGATCTACATATTTTTATATATAATTTTTAATTTATATACATAATTGGATATAGTATTAAATAATAATATCTATGAATAGAAATGAAAATTCTAATGAAAGTAATTAATAAAAATATACAACCATATAATTTTATTAATTATATTTTAACATTAGAAATTATATATGGATCTGTAATTGTATGTCTTGGATAATACTCCCTTCGTCCCAAGTAAATTGTCCACATTTCCTTTTTTGTCGGACTTGGATAATACTCCCTTCGTCCCAAGTAAATAGTTCACTTTCTTAAAATAGCAAATTCTCACACTCATCAATAAAATATTCATCTCACTATCACCCACTACTACTCACATGCATTGGTTATCGTGTCCGATCAAATGTAGATAATTTGACCGGAACGGAGGAGTAATGAAAGAAAAAGGGATCAGACGTGGCAAGACAGCTGGAGGAGGGATGGCTTAGATTCCTCAGTGTTGTGAATGTGAAGCTGTCTACGTGTCGCCATGTGATTGCCTATATCTGTCGTTTACTTCTGTAGGCGTGTGCCTAAATTTGGTTCAGACCCGTTTACTGCGCCGCATTAGCCGCCGAATACGCCGATCGCTTTCAATCCAATACCTACCCAATCATTGCTGACTGCCCATATCATTATTACAGCTTTTATCTTCGATTTCACTCTTAGATGGCTTCGGCTCGGCTTCTCCTCACTATTTTACTGCTTTAAACAAATCTACAACTACAGGCCGTTTTAGATTCCATAAATATTTTACGTTTTCTTAAATGCGTATACATTCCGTATCTCAACTACTCTACATACGAACTAGATTGTTCGTGAGTTACTTGGATCTCGATTCGATAAAAATTCGTTAATTGACTCATTTAGTATTACTCATTTATTAAATGAACCAAACTTGAGCATCATAGTATTCGACTCGTGAGCAAGCTCGTTAGCTAAAATTAAAACTTGAGCACGACACTACTCAATTCGACTCGGTTCAATTATATTGTCCTACATACTTCAAATTCGTAAATAATAGAAAATTAAGTCAATTTTCAATTATTTAGGAACGGGAAAGGGGAGGAAGATTTTGGAATCTTCCATATCCCAAAATACTAGCATATTTATATGAAAGTTTCAAAATTATTATCTACTCTGTGTTATTATATTAGTCTTGTTTATTTTTAGCATAATAATACAAAAAAATAAGAAAAATTAATAATTTATTAATAATGTATGTTAAATTTCTATTTTTAGAAATAAAATTAATATGATAGAATAAACAAAAAAAATCGAAACTAATATACTAGTACAGAGAGAATATTATTCCTTTATCATATCCAAATAAACGCAATCAATTTTTATTTTTATATTTGTAAACGGGCGTTTTGCATTTTACAATGTTGTTTGAGGGGCATTGGAAATAATTTTATTCATTCTCTCTCAATTATACTTCAAATTAAATTAGTTAAATATGCGACTATATGTATACATGTTGCGTTTTAATAGCTAAATATAACCAATATACAGAAATTATGATTTTATTTTCGAATAGTTGTTCTTCACTTCATAGAAATATTTGTAACTTTTATAAATTTGTAGTTTAGCTTATCATGTTATAAAAACATTTTATGCATTGTTTTTCTAAAAACTAATATATCTAGTCATTTAATAACATAATTATAAACAAGAGGCATGTATGAAAATTATTAATGCTCACTACCCGCCAATTATTTGGTCAATTTTGATCTCACATGTATTAATTATTTTGGAAAATGAGTTATTAAACTAAACTTCCTACACTCCATTGAAAAAAAACTAAACCCTCCATAGTAATATCCCTATTTAATAAAGTTTGGAACTACTTGAATTATTTAAGCAAGCGTGTTCAAATTCTTAAGAGTTAAGACCACAAATTGAATGGTATAGAATTGGAAATAACCAGTGGACCAAATAATTGGTATCAAAAATCGAGAAATATAGACTATTTTTAGTAACACCATTTATTAATTATTCAAAAACCGTTAATACTTATAAAAAATTTTCTTAGGAGATGCTTAAATCTTTTACTCCCTCCGTCCCGTCAGATTAGTCATTTTTTTTCATTTTTATCTGTCCCGTCAAATTAGTCATATTTCCTAAAATGAAAAAAAAAAATCTACTCACATCAATAAAATATTAATTTCACTATACTCACAAACATTGATTACTGTGTCGAAATCAAAAGAAACTAATCTAATGGGATGGAGGGAGTATTTTTTTTACCTTCACTTAACTTCAACCACTTTATATAATACATTAGAAACTCTATAAATTAATACTCGATTAATTAATAAACTCTTTAAAATAAAAATTTTTGTCGGTCCCGACTCGGGGATAGGGTGCTAAATTAATAATTCGCTAAAATTATAAGATAATACATTTTTTATAATTTCTATAGGTCCCATATAAAATATAAATTAATAATTTCATAAATGCGTACATATTACATGAATAATTTATGTACACTTCTTGAAAAATGACTCAATTGTCGTTTGTTTTTTGTTGAAATCAATTTCAACTTGAATCCCATCTCTATTTTTTCTTATCATTGTAAGAACTTCTGGTGTTGTCTTCTCATAACTCAGCAAGAAATTATTCAATGTGATTGCTGCTCTAATTGCCTCATTTCGTGAAGGAGGCTCCATGCTAGAACTTTCAGCATCTTCTTCATCTTCCGGTTGAAGTCTAAAAAATAGACCTGCTTAAGATTAAAACATGTTACATCACTAAAGTATAAAATAAAAAATAATAAAACAAACCTGTTTCATCCATATTGAAGATGTCTTTCATTTCAAACTGATCAACCTTATCTCTTATGATTTTTAATTTATCCTCCATGCCCTCCATTTCAACAGATCTACTCTCTCCGAAACGTCGAAAATTCTTAATTCCATATCTTGCTTTAAACTTTCCAAGTCAACCTATGGAAAAAGTAAAATCTGGAGTATCTATAGGATACATATCTTTCATAAACTTTTTCGCCTTCTCGATGATCAGCTCACCAGTCATATTCACATGTTCTTGATATTGAATAATCCATTCATAGAGAGATTTCTCTAGATCAGGATATTTTGCCGATTTGTGTCGCTTAACATCACCTCTTTTGGGAGCAAGTGAGAGATAATCTGAAGAACGCTTGATTGTATTAGAGATTGTACCTTGACTCACGTGCAAACTATAGTTACTAAGCACCCATTCTTGCAATTGCTTTTGAGTGAGACTTGAATTATCCTTGGCGTGCTTGCATAATGCTCTTCGAATCTCATCGGTCATTGTTGTTTTCTTTACACCTTTAAGATGGGGAGCCATTTGTGTATGATTTGTTTATGGTGATATACATATTTTATCTTGCATTTATATACATAATATTTTTTAATGTCCATAAATTGAGACATTGAACATTAAGAATATAATTATATGAGAGATTGAAGGACTCTTCCAAATTAGGTCATCATTTGATGTACAAAAATTAAATAGAAGTTTGAAAGGTAAGTGAATTGAATATTTTATTATAAATTAATAAAATATTAATTAATGTATAAATTAATAATTATTAATTTATAGTTTAATTAATAACTCTTTTAATTAATAAATTCTTGAGTTCCCAAGAGTATTAATTTATAGAGTTTATATTGTACTCCCTTCGTCCTGTGATAATTGACCTCTTTCTTTTCAGCACGGGAATTAAGGACTGTGTGTATAAGTATAATTAATGTCTTAGTGTTGAGTATGAAAATTTGTCATTTTTAGAAATGAGTCAATTCAGTTGAGACGCTCGATTTAGTAAGTAGTTCAATTCTACTGGGATGAAGGGAGTATTGATCTTCCTTATATTCATTAATTTTTTCTAAACCCTAACCTGAGACCTTCCCAAGATATATTGAATCAAGATAACCTATATATATTGATTATTGTTACCATCAATAGTTGAACATATATCATGTACTAACCCCATATCTCGAATCACCATTTTGGTATCTATTATTGAAATGAGTTGGATTAAATAACTATTTTGAAAATATTTTCACAGATGGTAGGGGCCGACAATTGAATTGAACAAATATTACGTGTAATTAATTATTTTTTTTAATATATGTAAGAATTAGAGTTTTGACTTTGGTGAATTTGAAAAAAAAAGTAAAAATGAGATGGTTAGTTTGTTTCAGTAAACCGTGGGCGCAAACATAGGAATGTGAGTGTTTATAACGCAAATAGATTGGTCAAACCACACGTGTGGGTCCACGAGGCATGCATATACTAGTACTAGCTCTATTCAATTTCAATTTTCAACTATATCATCACTTTTTTTCTACTAACTTGTACACATAAATAAATTGATTGCGACACCAAATCATAATTCCCAAAACTCTTCGAAATTCATAAATCCACATAATTATCTAATATTTTTTTTCCTACCTATATTGGTCCCCCACACCTATGTTCAATTTCGATGTATTTAATGTCCTTCACGTATGCCATTAATATACATAGATTCAAATTCCATCAATATTTTTAAATTATATATAATATAACTATGTATGTATGAATTTGCTAACTGATTATTAAAGTAAAAGTGACCCTTAATTCCATATGCCCTTCACCTTGCTATATATATAAAGCTAGTATTAGCAAGAAGAGTACTCAAATTCTGAATATGTCCCTTCACTGGAGTGTAGTGATCAAAACACCTTACATGTGATTCAGAGATCATGAATTCGAGCATTCTCGGGAACATCTGAATGTTGAGTGGGTGTATGTGTTTCATTAATGTATTACTATTAAAAAAAGAAAAAAAAAAGAATTGTCGATTCAGGACCCGAAAGATCAAACAATTCTCAATCTAGGACTTGATATTTAGGTCTTGGATTGAGAATTTTATGATCTTCCGGGTCCTGGATTGAGAATTTTTGTGGTCTTTCAGGTCTTGAATTGAGAATTAATCTTTTGGGTCCTGAATCGATAATTAAATCATATTTTGGACCCTGTATTGATAAAACTACATATATTAATGTACATATATAAGTAGAAAATTGAGCTTATAATAACCTTTGCACGAGAGATTTTCCGAATCGATCCTCTTTCTTCTTCCAATAAAATAAAAAAAAAAAAGTTTAGAAATTGATGCTAAAGAATCTATTTATTAATTTCACGTGTAAGCATCAGAATTGTGATTGTGGGTCTTCACTCTTGATAGATCATAAAATCCATTAATGATAGTCAAGACTGGAAGTTTGAACAGCTTTTCTTAGTATACATGACAAATGAATGCTCTTCCAAAAACCTATTTTTGCCCTCATCACATCAAAAAATTACTCCCTCGTCTCATTTCCGATTATATGATCCAATTTGATTTTAAACATTTGTCAAAAATTATTTAATATTTAAACAAACTTTTAATATTACCTTTATTTAAAAAATTAATTAACATCTTATTTTCATAATATTACATTTAATATTTTTATTTCCAAAATTATTCAGAGATGTAATTGTAAATTACAGAGAAAATAATACTGAATATAGAAATGTAATCATATAATTGAAACACCATAAAATAGTAATTCGGACCAAATAATTGGGACCGAAGGAGTATAAAAAAATACATAGTAAATAGTAAATAAAAAAAATTCTCTGTTTTATTTCCTTTAATTAAAAAGCGTATATGGTTAGTGAAACGTATAAATGAAATATATACGTATGAATAGAGTTAGTGGAGGATACGCAAGGAATAATAATGAGAAGAAGAAAGAATTTAATAGGTGAGTAAAATAATAAAATTGTACGCAAAAATGAATGTATTTATATATATTTTATACAAACCCCCAAGCTACATTACATTACATTAACATATATGGACAGCAAAAGCCGTAGGTCTCAAGGTAAACATTTCCAACCTTAGTTTCTGATTTTAGGAATTTCATTTTTTTTATTTTTTATTACATGGGAAATTGCAATTAATTTTGTTTGAAACAAAATTTAATTCAGAAAGCGGGGACCTCACTCAAACTCCTCCACAGCGGCGCCACCCAATCAAAATCGATCTTTGCTGAATGATTTCACACTCAATCATTCATTCATCTCCCTATAAATTCACCCCATTTCCCACCATTCCCAGCTCTTCAGCTTCATCTCTCAAAATCACAATCCCTACATAATTCCAAAAAAAAAAAAAAAGGAAGAAATAAATAAATATACTGTAAATTTCAGTTGAGATTCCAATGGCGGAAGAGTTCGAGGAGTCCGAGGTTGTGTTTCAGGATGTCGGCGTAGAGGAGGGAGGCAGCGACGGCGGATGCGGTGGTTTCCGGTTGAGTAATTCGAGGGAGTTTAGGAGCGAGAAGGGGAGGAGGAAGAAACAGAAGACGGCGGCGACGAGCTGTAAGAAGAAATCGGTTCCGGTGAGTATCCCGGAAAATGTGTCGTGGGTGCAGTACGTGGACGCCGATTTGGACGGCGACGACGGGGAGATGGTGCCCCCGCACGTCATCGTGGGGCGGCGCGTGGCCGGGAAGATGATGGCATTCTCCGTCTGCACCGGTAACGGGAGGACTCTCAAGGGGCGGGATTTGAGCGAAGTTCGTAACTCGATTCTCAGGCTCACCGGCTTTCTTGAAACGTGACAATTCATGAAAAAAAAAAAAAAATATATATATATATATATATATATAGAGTTGTGTTCAAATCCGAACTAAATGTCCTGAATGAACTATGAACTCTTCTATATATATATATATATATATATATATATATAATATATACGTTAGAAGTTGTGATTCTTGAAGAATTAATCATGGCCGATTGCTGTAATTAGAAAAGGGAAGAGATGTTGATGAGGTTATCATAAATTAAATTAAAATGAAGAAATTAATTAAAAATGATGATTATTTGTTGCATGTTGTAATAAGTTGGAAAGATCCAGATTCCAGGGTGTTAGATTAGGTTTCTGTTGCGCTCTCAAGGAGGTGGGTGGGGCATTCTGATTCATTACATTTCATTTCATTTATTTCTTTAATAAAATTAATTAATTATTTGAATATAAGTTGATTAATTTTCATTATGAATAGATTAATCTTATTTATGAATTGGTTGTTTATTAGATTGTCCTCATGGCTGACGGCTCCAACCCGACCATTTAATAAAATACTAATTTTTCTTTTATTTACTACATAACCTACCACATAATATTATTAATATTTCGTATCAGTGACTCAATTCAACTCAATTTTTCTAATTAAAATATTACTTTCTATTTCATCCAATAAAAATTATAAAATATTTAAAATTCATAGTTATAATAAATAAATCTTTATATATTAAAAATTTATAATTTATTTGAAAAAAAATAATTCAACATTAAACTCTATTGGCAGAGGATTTTTTTTATTAATTTTAATATAATTTTATTAAATAATCATTTAAAATATGAATATAAGTAAAGGAAAAACAAGTGGCATATTGTCAAGTATATGTGTGTTATTTGTTAGTTGTATCTTTTATTTATCTTTTTAATTTTATATTATTATTTTATTTGTGATCGTCTCTCTTTGTTTACTAATAAGGATATTCTTACAAAACCGATTTATTCTCATAATATTAAAATGAGAATTGACTACTTAATTATTTAACTAAAACAAGACATGTATACTGTTTCACTCAAATTTCCACCTTTATCGTTTTATTTCTCCCTCTATTTCTTTGAGTGTTACACCTTTTAATGAAGAATATCACTAGCTAGATTATAATACTTTGCCTTTAAATCGGCCCGATCTACTAAATTGGAGTATTATCAATTCAAGACTCGAAAAATAGTTTAACTATCGATTCAATATTTGAAAGATCACAAAATTTGATCTGAATTCAGGACCCCAAGAGATCATACAATTCTCAATCCTGGATTGAGAAATCATCTTTCGGATCACGAGTCGATAATTGAACTATCTTTTAAATCCTGATAACTCAGTTAAATTCAAATTGAGATTAATTTATGCAGATTTGCATACCCATCACGATCAACAAATTCATCACATCTACCTTAAAGTGGATTTTGCCACACTTATCCATGAGAGCTCTTCTCTCTCCTTCCCACGTGTTGAGCCTCAAGTATAGAAAGGGAAAATTTTTAAGACAGAGAGACAAATTAGTAGGTAACTAATTAAATTAATTCATACGAGAGAATATTTCTAGCTTATCTAAAAAGGTGCGATTTGTTACTACACATTAACATGTGGCAGCATAATACTCGATTTAGGATTTTTTGATTATTTAAAATAGGTTGTCTACTATACGTAAGTTAGTTATTAATTTAATATGCTTTGGTTCTCTGAGTCTGACGATTAATGTTAATTAAAGGATTAGTGATCTAAAAAAAAGTTGGTTTGATGATTATGGTGGGCTTCGCCAATTGATTAACTACGTTAATTAATTTTGTCGTGTCGTTAGGCTTAGTTATTTATCTAGGATTGATTGATCAAAACTATATATTATATCATGAAAATAATTTGGTTTGTCTATTTTCAGAATGTCAATGTAGTAACGTGGCCACGTGGGTGAATTTGAGGCCACAAAGTTGAATTGAAGATATCTGATTGATTATTTATTTATTGTAGATTAATTATTAACTTAGTAAATTAATCGACCTACTTTAATATAAGCTCTTAAAATATTATTTGAGAGGAGAGAAGGGTGGCTGAGGTGGTCCTTTTTTAGGCCATCAATTTCCAAATCAAGAAACAAAACGTATATGAAAGAGTCAAGTTTTTTTTTTTTTTTTTGATGACTTAGCCATTTATATTTTTGCTGGTAGTATGGGGAGAAAATGGCCCTCATTTTTTTTTATATTTATAATTCTTTTTTTAATCAAAAAAAGTATTTCTATAATAATTTATGGAAATTAACAATATTCTCCAAGCAAATGAAAGAAAATACAAAATGTGTGAAATGACATGCAGGTTGATTTGATTGGATGATTTTATGGAAAATGAAATAGTAGTAATCATTGGAAAGTGGTATATATGAAGATCCACAAATGGCCAAAAAACTTGAAAGCAATTTAAAACTAAGAAATTGATGCAGCTATTTGATTGCCAATTATTTCTTCTATTGCTTACAATTGGATAACATAATTTATAATTAGATTTCAACACTATTACTTTACTGCCATTTCTGATATGATACAATAATGCGACACAAATCCATACAATAACAATACGTATAAACAAAACAAAAATCCGTTAAGCTCAAACACGATAATCCGACATGATAAAAAAAATCTACTTTATATAAATTGTCAGCTTTACTTTTATGATTAATTTATTTTGATACGACACAAACACAACACAAACCTATTAAATTCAAACACAACACGAACCATTAAACTCCAACACAAACACGACATGAACCTATTAAGCTCAAACACAAACACGATATAAACCCGTTAAACTCAAACACGATAACAATCCAACACAATAAAACACAACCCAACACAATAAAATAAAATATAATAACAATCCAACACACATGAATTATCATCCCTTTCATTTCTGTTAATATTTAATATATATACAAAATTTGTATTATACCAACAATTATCCTTAATTATATAAAAGACTTTTGTTTAACTATGGCATTAATTAACACTATTAAACTACTATCAAATATCAATCATGTACATAGAAGATTTTTTTTTTTTTTTGGTTCAAAAAGTTCAGATAAATCACCTGAAAACAAAAAAGGCTAAAACTTTCGACAGGACAAGGAAACTTGTTTCATTCTTCAAGAAAAGAAAATAAAATTACAATGTCAGATTTTCATGCTGCAAACTCACCAACCATGAGGCAAGTAAAATCATAGAATTGAGGAATTCTGGTGTATCAATGGATGCAGGAAGCAGCAGCATCCTTCAACATATCTCTAACCAGCATCGTTTGGTGCCTGAAAAGAAAGAAAAGACAAAAAAGAAGGTGAAATTCAAGAACTGACTCGTACGAGAGACCTCGGAGAGAATAAGGTTTTGGAATAACCTGTGCCATTGATGGTTAGAACTGCATGCCTGCTGTGAAGGAGAAAAGAATAACAAAAACAATGCTCATTTAAGTGTTTAGTGTCTGATGCTGTTTCCCGCGACTTTAAAGAAGAGGGCAGTTGCAGCAGCTCTTTGTAGAAAAAGGGCTCCATTTGTAGGTATATCCCTACCTTCTCATGCAGTTGTTCATTATATCTTTCAGAGGGGCACGGAGACCACTAGCACGAGATCCTGATGAGTTGTATCTGAATGATGATAGCACCGACACAAACTTTTCCATAGATTGCTCTGCTATATCAGAGTAACGCCCCAAATGACTTATGTCGCAGCCAAACTTTCCCTCCTGAGCTTTCTCCTCTTCCTCTAGATCAGAAGTGTAACCTGAAGGGATTGTATGGTTATGAGTGGATGTGATAAAAAAAATCTTTTGATACATCTGTTTTGCCATTTATTCACAGACAATCTATCCTCTAACTACAAGAATATCATTTTCTTTGTATGCACATTTGAAAGGAACTATACCTGATCTCCAGTTGTTATCATTTGCATCCTGCATCAAATGAGGAAATAAATCATACTGGTCACGTTACTGAAGAAGCTTGTTAAGAATAGTCAGTATATGATTAGAAAGTAGAAGCTCATACTCTTGGACTTTCGCTTCGAGCAATCTTTCTTTTCTTCACTCTGCATTCAAATGAATTATCTGTTGACAGGCTCCCAAGACTACTACTACTAAGGGACTCATTATTGATGCCTCTCGTTGCCGTGTCTTTGGACAAGTAATTCTCATTCGCAGAAGTTTCCCTACTTCTTGCTCCATGTATTGTGTACTTGGCTGTTGTTTCGGACTCAACATCATCATCATCTACATGGGACTTATGGCCCTTGAAGGAATACTTCTCTAAGACATTGTCTATCTGAGCATTAGCATTTTGCTTCATACTGGGCCGAAAATGAGAACTCCGTAGGGAAACTCTATTTGCCTCCCTTTTGCATGTTTGCTCTGTCAAAGCAGAGAGAGGCTCGTGCGCGTGATCAGCTACAACTTGCTCCAATTTGTTCTCACCATTCTTGTACACATCACTCTTGTTTTCTCTCACATTGTCTTCACTAGGTCTTTTCAGGAAATATGAGCTTCTAACTATAACATTTTTATTTCCTGACATGGCCTTTTCATTTTCTGAGTCAAGATCCTTGTGCAAGGAGATGCAAGGCTTGCACACAGAACTTTGCAGTGATGTAATTGGACGCGTTACTCTGTCTCCCATGATTTCTCCCTTGCTAGATGGCCCTATATATGTCCCCAAAAACTTCAAATCACCAGTTTCAGAGCCATTTTTTTCCTAAGATGAAAAGAAATAGGAAACAAGAAATTGTGAGAAAAATGAACCGGCTGCACAGATCAATTGCTGGCCAGTATTATGCAGGCATATCATATTCAATTTGAACTGACCTCATGTAAACCCAGGAGAGGACTGGGAGTTCCATTGTTTTCATTAGGAACACTTCGAGGGGCCCTGAATTTCCTCTTTGCCTCAAGAGAAGCAAAACCTTTAAAATGTCAAGGGGAAAGACAAGCTTTTCTTTATCCTCCTGACCCTCTCATGTTACACTAATTATGAGAAATTTAATATCACAACAAAGCCTTTTAGGGCATGCTTGCTATGTTCTAGGAGTTCAACCTATACTTCCTCTAACACAAGGTGCATGTGAGAGAAGTGATGATCACTGTAAACACAACAGAGCATAAACAACTACAAAAACATGACAAATTAGGATACAGAAGTAGTTAGTGAGAAGATTTTTCTGCACAGGCAAATCAATCTTCTTCCTTTCACCATCAGGCTTGAAAAACTGGAGCTGGTAAGTTCCATAAAGCATCTTTTCAGAAGCACCGGATTCTCTCTACTCGTCAAAGGAATATAATTATAGAAGAGCTTGGTGTGCATAATACTCCTAAATGAATGAAAATCTAGCATGTACCTGGATGGCCTCTTTAGTAACAGGATCAATATCTCCTTCTGCAATGCCTTTAGCTACAGGTTGGGGCAACAACGTGATTCTAGTTAAGGAATCTTTTCAATAAAGCAAGGAGACACATGTGCTCGTGGAGATCATTTTCCAAATAACTGCTATCTATAGCAAAAGGATATGGGCCTAAGAAGTCTAAATCTTCATCAGTAACACCAATTGGCTCGGACAGATGCACGATATTCTCACTGACAGGATCATAAACTCGTTGATGCCTGAAAGTCAAAATTGCTTTCTTGAATGATTCTTCGTAATGTGGAGTTAAGTCAACGCTGTTGTACTTCAAGTGCTTGATTACCTGCATCACCCAGAAACCAAAATTGAGTGAGGATCAACTGATACAGATCACCAAAATGTGTCTAATAAGGGAATGCTTACATTCTTATGATTCTTGAACTTCTTTATCAGAGCATGAGCTTTTTTAAGGCCCATTCCTGGCAGAGACTGCAGATAGTCGCACCCACTTAAAATGCACATCTCCAGCAACATCATCTGGGTGAAACCTGCTAAATTTAATTCTTTGTTGTGTTGTAGCATGGCATTCTTATACTCAACACCTTGGCCAAATTTATCCATTTTGTAGATGATCTGTGTGATAGATGTTGATCAGTAGATTAAAAAAACAGATGACTGACTTCATATCAACAAGTAAAACTTACTCTCGGACAACCAAACGCAATTAAATCAGAATCTTCCGTTATAACTGCTTCAACATGTTTGCTGACTGCCAAAAATGTCATTTGAGCATCTGCCTCATAAGGTGCTACGATATACGACACATTTTCATGTTTTAAAACCTGTTGCAATAACACAACAACCAGATAGTCAATTATTACAAGGATGGGAGAAAAATGACACCATAATCTTTGTGAATTTGTAGCTTCATTAAGAATCTCAGAATATTGGGAGCTATTCTACCTGGATAAGGTCATAAGCAACTGAAGGTGATATATCAACAGCCTTCTGGTAGCAGTCATAAGCAGCACTTAGATTTCCATTTGACTCATGTTCCATAGCACGGGAAAGGTTTTCCTTTCTAGACCTGAAAAAAAAAAATGTGAGATATTCAAGTAGCATGTCAATGCAACTGAGCAAGCATTTTTTCTTAACCAGAAAATTATCAAGTAGAGGTTAATGGGGTATATGAGATAGAATTCCATTGATTTGACAAAGATGACCATCAAGTAACATTAGGGTATGGATATGTTGAAGCCTCTTCTCCATTAAAACCGGTATCATATATAGAAAGACCCAGTATACAAGGAAAAATTAAGAGAGCAGTGGAAGACAGAACTTGGAGTGAAAAATTAGGTGCTAGGGGCCTGTGACTGCGTGATCATGCATCAGGAAACTGGAGCTACGGAACTCTATTATCAGCAGGCAAGAAGATTAAGCTAATAAAAAAAGAAAAACTAGAGGACATAATCTAATACCTTGCTCGCTTGATCTCTTGCTCAGTCTTCATTGGTAGAGGACCCCCATCAAATACAAGGATGGGTTTGACACCAAAATGACGTAACATATTCACTCTATGCATACAGTAGTCAATATGCCTGAAAACCAATAAAGAACCATAGAAACCAATCAATTTATCTTTGCTTTAAACTTGGCACTTCATAGTAGAATCAGCAAACAAAGAGAATAAGATTTCATTTTCGACATTTTTAAAATATTACACTCTATCTATAATTCTAATATAATAATTGGAAACTGTTCAATCTACATACAAAATGTAGTGTGGTAGGAAAGATCAATGCTTGGAGTGGATATCCAATAATAAGTTTTCTCAACCTCAGTCAACTAAAACCCTAAAAGAAAATTGAAATACCCACAAATACACTTGCAGAAAATCAAATTAACATTCATAACAGACAAGCCACCGAAGATAAATTAACCCCATTTGCTTCAATTCAAAAACACAGAAACCCGTTTATGATCAGATTCAAGAAACACAGAAATGCGCATCGATAATTATATAAAATAAACAATCATCGATATCAGTCGAGAAACAGGTAATGCGGGAATACTTGGAAGTGGGCTGGCCTTTGCAGAGTTCAGCGCTGCAAGAAAAAGCGCCCTTGTGTAGCCAAGAATAAGTGTCAACAGCCACAAAACAGCCCTCCAGCTCCTTGATATGAATGGGGTTCATTATCGATTTCAAAAGCGGCAGCAATCCCTGTATACCCATCTCCAAATCTTGAACGAGAATTTAAGAAAACTCAACAAGACGATATCTTGGCAATCGCAGGTCGTGACGAAACTGAAACGAGTTCTTGCGCTCACAGAGCCCCAGATGTTGGAATGTCCCCATCTTTAAATTGCTTGTTGTTGGGGATTTTGGAAACCCCACTGTAGAAAGAGGGAACCCGGGAATAGGCGGGAAAATCTTGAATCCCAATCAGATTTCTTGTAACTTTGGGGGAGAATTTTGAATTCACAATTCTCCTATTTCAGATTTTTTAAAATAAAAAAAAAAAAGTTGGGCCGTCTTTAATCGGGCTAGTTTTAAAAGTTGGGCCTACTTTACCATTATAGAGGATAATTGACTCCAATCCAAATCCAATTTGTTTTGCCATTTTTTTTTAAGCAATTGTCTTAAAAAAAAAAAACTAGATTATCATTTATACCATAATTTCTACATTTCTAATATATAGAATATAATTTAATCTAAAAGTCGCAGGTTGATCCAAAAAATCGATCTAAACATTGAGTTCTTGGTAAAGAATATTAAACCAAAAAAATGGGGCTAAGTGTGTCGGCCCGTCAGGCCAGCTTATTTTACAAAACAAATCTTTTGATTTTTTTTAATTGAGTAAGATAATTAAATTATTATTAATTTTTCAAAAATTGAATATGAACTATTTTAATCGACAAATTTATTTTTAATTGGATGGAAGTATTTAAATGATTTTATATTACACAAATGATACATGTAGATTTATATACCTATATTTAACAATGATAAATGCTGTTTTTTAAAATATATAAATTAAAATACTATTTAGAATTAATCAATTTCAAAAATATTAAATCTTATATAAAATATTATTTTAAATTAAATATTAAATATATTGTGCTTTTAAGGGTAGAACGGTCTATTAGTATATATAATAGATGTATATTTTTTTAATTCGGCCTCTAGATATATACAATACTCCCTCCGTCCCACTTCAATTGTTCACCTTTCCTTTTTTGTCCGTCCCATTTAATTGTCCACTTACTTAAAATGGAAAAATAATACCCACTCACTAATAAAATACTAATTTTCTCTATCTCTACTTGTATTGGTTATTGTGCCAAAAGCAATGTGGACAATTCATATGGGACGGAGGGAGTACTACATTTTAGTAGTATAAATAAATATACCAAACAAAAAATTAATAAAAGGATAATATAATATAATTGCAATATTTTAAAGATAAAAGATTAACGTGGAATATAAAATAATCCCGTTTGTCTGAATCCTTATCTCGAAGAGACGCGGGCCCCACCAATTCAGCCAGCGTGTCTCCACGCTGTTTTCTTTGTCAACACATCTAGCTACTTGCCACCATTAAACAAATCCAACCCTAACAAAAAGAGTAATTCGAAAATAAATTTGTGAGAGTTTTGATCAAACTACTATTATCAGATTTTATGATAAAAACAATTTCAATAAATTAACCTTTTCAAATACATTTCTAAAGATTTGTGAAAATTGGGGAATATACTGTTTTTGAACCGACAAGTGTATGAATATCTGGTCTGGTTTAACCGACAGGCTAGATGTCGTTCAGTGTTGAATATATCCATTGTCTACGATTCTTGAACTCGTACGCCTAATCAATGGAGTGATTCTTATGTTGCGTGAGTTTGTCTTCTTCTTCTTGTTCATAACTCCAGAAGAGAAAAGTCCAGATATTATTGAAAAAAAAGGCACGTGGTGAAGTAGTAATGTTGACGCCAGCTCAAGGCTGGGCCCTTCTTCTTGCACGCCGAGAATAAAATGGCGTTGAGGGAGAGCTCAGAGAGAGAGAAAGAGAGAGAGAGAGAGAGTTGGAGACCATGTCTGAAGGTGGCCTCACTTCTACTTACTCAATCATCAGCGAAGCTGCTGGAGTTGCAGGTCCCTCTCTTCACTCCACCTTATGTTTGAATTTCTATTTCTTCGTTCATGCTCAAAGGCTATCTTTCTTGTGTTTATTGGCTGGGTATTTTTTTTTTATTTTTTGTTAGTTGTGGGGAAAATGGGAATGATCGCCCAAGAAACGTATGA
Organism: Plectranthus barbatus; assembly: GCA_026898455.1. Lineage (NCBI taxonomy): Eukaryota > Viridiplantae > Streptophyta > Magnoliopsida > Lamiales > Lamiaceae > Plectranthus > Plectranthus barbatus. Next base: position 21,768 of record JAPKLW010003410.1, read on the forward strand.
TGAAGAATGATTATTTTTTTAAAAAAAATTATTTTCGAGTAATCAGACACCTTGCTGGATGATTTAGATTTTTTGATAATAAACCCAATATTCTTAGTTGAGCTTTAACTTTGTTTCTCTTTTAAGTATTTACAGAAAAAACCCAACAAAAAATTCCTAATTTTTCCTCTGCAAAAGAGCTTTTTTAAGCCTTGGATGCTTTGAAATGTGCAGTTCAACTGCTAAGCAAACTGGTTTTTAATTTGATTCTTACATGTAGAAAATGTGGATGATCTGTTAAGGTTAACTTGTTCAAACTGCTGTAATAACCAAAGCTGTTCATCTTTGCAGGAAATCTCTTTGCTTTTGTGTTGTTTGTGTCTCCTATGTAAGTGCAATGATCTCTCTCTCTCTCTCTCTCTGATATGTTGTAGACAATTAACACGTGCTTCTCTTACAGACCGACATTCAGGAGAATCATCAGAAACAAATCAACAGAGCAATTCTCAGGGTTGCCTTACATTTACGCCCTCTTGAACTGCTTAATCTGCCTCTGGTATGGCATGCCAATTGTCTCCTCTGGCATAATCTTGATAGCAACTGTCAACTCAATCGGGGCCGTATTCCAGTTGGTTTATGTGATCATATACATTGTCTATGCAGACCAGAGGAGGAGGGTAAACTCAAATAGGCCATGTCTGAAACCCTGCTACTAATTCACTGAACCCTGAAACGACTGTGTTTTGCAGCTGAAGATGCTTGGATTATTGCTGGGAGTCTTTGCAGCTTTCGCTGTCATCGCCTTTGTTAGCCTGCGCGTTTTTGAACCACCCAACCGGCAGCTCTTTGTTGGCTACCTATCCGTCTTCTCTCTCATATGCATGTTCGCTTCACCACTGTTCGTCATTGTAAGTCCACCGTTTCTGCATATACAGATAAGCTCTCACAGAAGAAGCTTGTGTTTGAAAAAATGTGCATGATTGCGCAGAATCTGGTGATCAGGACAAAGAGCGTCGAATACATGCCGTTTTATCTGTCACTTGCTACATTCTTGATGAGTCTTGCTTTCTTTGCATATGGAATGCTCAAGCACGATACCTTCGTCTCTGTAAGTCTCTCGATGCATGATATTTACGAACTATTTATACGAGCCAAACTTAGCTAATTCCTCTACCTGATCTCATCTGCATGAAACCAGGTGCCTAATGGGATTGGAGCAGTTCTTGGGATTCTTCAGCTGGTGCTCTACTTCTATTACAGAGCAAGCCATGCTGATACGTCGACAAGGCCCTTGCTCGAGTCATACGCGTAATCTGCTTCGTGGTACACATCTGGCCACTCTTTTCCATTTTATTGATTCTTTTGCCCCTTTGCTGGCTTGTGTGAAGGAGATATGTTGTTGTCTATAGTGATAAGCGATGAAGCCTTCTCTGTTGTAACCAAGAAATTCCTTCCATTGCCTTCTATTTGATTCGTGATGGATAAAGGTACAAGTGTTATTAAAACAAAGCACTGAAAGGAAAAATGATTCAACATGAATAACTCGGGCCATATTCTTGAATCTCATCCATACTTGAGCAGCTTCGTTGGCAGCATTTTTAGTCCAAATAGAGATTTTGTCTTGCCTTGATCTAGCATTCACAACTGCCCCACAAATTTCACCTTAATGGTCAAATTGTCCCCCAATCATTGCCAGCAAGTATACAGAATCCAAAAAAAGGATTAAGCATGTTACAACAGAAAGACATAAGCCTTAAAGTGTACTATGTCCAGCGCCTTGAGCTCGCTCACGATTATATTGAATCTTGCCTCCATGGATTTGACATAAAGATTCATATTAATCGACGCAGACATGCAACTTGTTCCTCTTCATTTGCTATGTCTCTTGATACAAGCTTTCAAGGTAGTCCGGAACTTTTTTGGCATTGTCGAACTGCGTAATTTCATCTACAAGTGAATGAAACAGACGGCCTCCAAGTCAAGAAACATGGGATTTGGGTTCCTGTTTCGCCTCCCCCTAATGCTTTCACTATCAATATTGGTGACATGCTCGAGGTACATTAATATTAAGAAAAAAAGTTCAAATATATCTCGAATTATATATATATATATATATATTAATTTATTTCAAACTATTTGAGTGTCTAAAGTTTATCCCAAATTATGTGAATATATCCAAAACTATTTTTTTCTCATCAACAGAAAAAATTATTTTATTGTTGGAAATTCAAATCAGCAAATTAAATTTTTAAATTTAAATGTTTAACATAATAGCTCACTGTGTATGACTTGAAAATTTTGCATAGTTTGCGATATATTTTGAACTTTAATACGTCGTCGTATTATGTTATATATAATACAGGTGGTGACAAATGGGAGGTATGAGAGTGTGGAGCATAAAGCAGGAGTAGATAGGGAGAGAGAGAGGGTGTCGATTGCCACATTTCTGATGCCAAAACTGGATGGCGATTTGGGTCCAATTCCAAGCTTGGTTGCCCCTGAATCTGAAACACCCCCCAAATTCAAGACAATCAAAGTTGGTGATTATTTGAGGGGATATTTGTCCAAGGAGCTCAAGGGAAAGTCGTCGTTTATTGGATCTAGTATGTATTCATCAATTGTTATTTACGTTGGCGTATTAAAAAAAAAAAAATCGAATCGAGCCACAAAAAATCGACTGAATCATTAAAATTTGGTTCGTTCGGTTCGGTTTTAAAAAATTCGGTTCGATCCTCGATTGAAGAAATGAAAAACCGATTTAATTCGGATTGATTGTCGGTTCTTTCTTTCCAAATCAAAAGAACCGACCGACCGAATATATTATATTTAATATGTAATAAATTAAATTATATATAATATAATATTTATAAAACTAAAACCTCGAAATCCTATAGTTAAAATTTCTCACAATATTATTCATTCATATTTACAATATTAATGAACTTACAAAGAATCAGATATACAAAACAAATTATTGGATTTTAGTGATGGAGATTATTCAAATTGCAATATTTTATTTCATCCAAACCAGCAACCCGAAAATTTTGAATATTTTAAATTGAATCGTTCAAAAAACCCGCTCAAACCGAGTCAAAGTTTCGGTTTCAGTTTTGACTGAACCTATTTTATTTTTAATTTATTATAGAATATCTAATTTAAAAAATATATATTTTGCAACATAATAAGCATAATTCATAATTGGATAATTTTATACATAGTCATCAAATTTCTCTTCATAAGCCTATATTTATAAAGATTAAAAGTTAAGTATAATTTCTGTTCGTGCTTAATTGCTTTGTAAATCGTGCTTAATTCGATTAAGCATGATTTATAAAGCAAAAAAGTATAAAATCTGGGAAAATATTTAAATCTCAACCATTGAATTTTTTAGATGAATGGTGTAGATTCATTCCTCTATATATATATAGAGGAGGGATCATGTAAAAAAAATCCTCATGTAGGAAAAAAGAATAAATCATGTCCATCAGATCTAAAAAAATCAATGGTTGATATTGAATCAAGCAACAACTAAAATGCAATCAAGCAACAAAATAATCAAGCAACAACTAAAACACAATCAAGCAACGACCTGAATACAATCAAGCAATGTTGTGAATGCAATTAAGCATCTTTCTCACGTTAAGAGTTTTCTCACTGGATCCGCTCCCTATATATATATTATTGGGGTTTTTGGGTTTCTAGAAGCATGTAGGTAAGACTCGTTTTCATTTCACAACCACTTAATCCTCCCAATTTTCGCTACCACCACTTTTGAATTTCGTGTATCTTATAACATCTATTCTGTATCATTATTTAAATATAAAGTTTGGAATTGATGTTAAAAATAAAAGTCTATTTTAAATAGACTGGATTTTTTTTTTGATTGATTGCAAAAATAATGAAAATATAAAATATCAATTATTAAAAAATAACCAAGATTTCTCTAAATATTTTTAGCGTAATTTATCAAGTAATTAAATCATAAGATTTTGAAAAAGTTTTGACCTTAATTATTACTTTTTATCTGAATTATATAAATTTAATTATATTTAATATAAACTCATTTTTAGCATCGATATATTATATTAGTTATAAAATAAAATTAAAAATAATATTATACTCCGTCCCATTTTAATTGTCTCATTTTTCTTTTTTGTCCGTCCCACTTTAATTGTTCAGTTACTTAAAAAGATAACTTTTTCATAATCAATAATAAAATATTAATTTATCTCAACTTACTTTATACTCACACTCCTTGATTATTGTGATTGATCTACCCGAGACGGAGGGAGTATGAGCTTTACCACTTTTGGCCAAATGTAATAACTTAGGCAGGCACTACACTAATTAAATATTTTTAATGAGTGAGAACCTTATATAGCCTATTTCACTATATTAAAACCCTAAATAGCCATTTTTATTTATACATTCAAAAAATAGTCATATTCCAATAATACCCTTATTTTTATAATTAATCGCGAGAATTGATTCATGAATATGGCGGCGGCGGCGGAATTAAAGTCTGGTTTCTTATTTTTTATGTGACTTCTTATCAAATTAGAGAAAATTGATGTTGAAGAGGACGGCTGTTGAAGGGTTCAAAAATTATAGAAGAAGGTAGGTAAGTGAATTAATTTATCATTTAATATTCTTTCCGGTTTGTCTTTTTGTGTTCTAAGGTGTGACTACATTAAAATGTGAATTTTTTTCTTTAAATTATTGTTTGATTTGAAAAACTTTGGGTGGAGGCTTAATTAATATAAAATATGAATTTATAAATTGTGTTCCACTGTTTGACCATTGTGTTTCTTCTTTGTTAAGCATGATATTACTCTCTAGTTTTTCTACAAGTCTTTTTTTATGTTATTCGAACGGTGAAAAAAAACTTTTATTTCGTGTAGTGTTTGTCTTATTTTGGTTGGAGATGATGTTGAATGCGAAGGTGGCCTAGTAAATCAAGAATTACATTTTCTGCTAGATGTAAAAAAATTAAAATAAAAATTTCAAGGCATTGTAATTGCTATTATAGGTGTATTGCATTATCACATGATGTATTTTTCCCTTCACTAGCAATTTTGAGTATTTTATCTCTTAATTTTTTCATGGATATTATGTAAGGTTTTTTGTTTGTGTGCTTTCTAATTTTTTTATGCAGTTAAGTATGTTTTTTAACCTGAGTACATGTTCATCGAGTAAATTATGTCAATTGAATGTTTCATGTGTATGAAGGGAAAAACTATCATCATCGAATAAGGTTCGCAAATTGATTCAAGAATCATGGTTCACCAATTCAACTCTTCAATTATGTTTACGGAAGGTGCCAGCCGAAGTCAAAGCGGAAGTGCTAGTTCGCAGATTCCAAATTTAAATGATTTTTCTCAGGGGAATGAAAATGATGAAGAACAAAATACTAATGCTGCTAGCAATGACGGAGACTATGGCAACAATGAAGGTGGTGGCATTATTGAATCAGATGAAGACGAATAAATTGCTTTTGATGACCACTCATCTGATGATGATAACAATGATGGTGGTAATGCTGAATTGCTCAACTGTACAGTTGCAGATTTTACTGCATGGATTCGAAGTCAAGGCGGCATGAGTGCTTTCGTTTCAAGTCTCTTGCCTAACCACGCTCTACCTGAAGGGTATGATGCAACAAGTATTGATGACCAACGATTGAATAATTGGATGCTTCCAATGATCCCGGTAGATACATCTGAATCACCTGTGTTAAGAGATATGGGGGCCATATTTGATGAAGAACTAGCCAGTGGCTCTATATTTTGGAAAAAAGAGGACTTGTACACTGCTGTAGCCCTTTGACACATGGAGCACAGAGCTGAATTTCGAGTTGTGCGTTCATCTACTACTCGAATAGAGTACCAATGTCGGCGTGCAAAAAGTTGCACATTCATGTTGCGTGCAACACGCAGAAATGGTGGTTGGCTTGTGCACAAGTTCAAGTCAGTTCATAGTTGTATTATGAACTTCAATAGTATGGGATATAGAAATGTTCGATCCAAAGCAGTGGCTGCTTACTTTGCCAGAAAGATCACTCGACATGGATCCATAATCAAGCCACATGATATTATGGCAGATTTGCAACAAACATTTGGAATTAAAGCGAGCTATACAGTCGCACTTCGAGCTAGGAATGCTGCAATCTCAATGCTTTATGGTGGTCAACAAGATTCTTTCGAAATGCTCCCCAAATACCTATCAGTGCTTGAGCAGTTTAATCCTGGAACTATTACTGATTTGGATATCGGTTCAGATGGTCGATTCCAATATTTGTTTGTCGCATTAGGGGTGTCGCGAGTTGCCTTCTCATCATTATTAAGACAAGTTATTGTCGTAGATGCAACACATCTCAAGGGAAGGAACAAAGGCGTTTTATTTGTTGCTGCTACTAAAGATGGCAACGAACACATCTTCCCTCTTGCTATTGGTGTTGGTCCAATCGAGAATGACGACTCTTGGACTTGGTTTCTATCTAGATTGAGAGTTGCTTTTGGATGCAATGATCAATTGTTGATCGTTTCTGATCAACACATTAGCATTTCTAATGCTGTCAACAAAATATATCCCAGAACGGCACATGGAGTCTGCTATTACCATTTACAAAATAAACTAACAGGTTTTGGTCCTCCTATTATCAAGTTGTACAAGCAGGCTGCATATGCTTACCGTTTCGATGTTTATAAGCAGGCCATGGGTCAAATTCAACAACATTGTCCTACGACATACAACAAGCTCATAAATGTCGGACTTGATAGGTGGGCTAGATCACAATGTCGTGTTCGTAGGTACAGTTTCTTAACTTCAAATGCTGCCGAAGTTTTCAATGCAAGGATGCTAGACGCAAGGCGTTTGCCTATGTGCTCCATCATCGAGTCCTTTAGACACATTCTTGAACAATGGTTTGATCAAAGACGGTCTAAGGCATATGCACGAAATGATGAGTTCACTGAAGAGGTAATGGAAAAGCTTGCTCCTTCGATCGAATTATCTCATTCATGCACAGTTGTTCCCACTTTGAATCTGCAATTCAAAGTCAACGATGGTAAGCGAACATGGAAGGTAGATCTGGAGGACCATTCTTGCGAGTGTTGTGAGTTTCAGTTGGACCTGATGCCGTGCCCTCATGCTATTGCTGCAATTCGGTATGGAATTAATACTTTAATGCAATTATACATTAATTCATATTTAAATTGTTATATTATTTGCATTTTTTATTGGATTCTATAGGATGAAAGGATTGAATCCGTACAATTACATTGCTTCGTACTATACCACAACAACTTGGAGACAAGTATATGGCGGGATTGTCAACCCTCTTCCCCCACGGGCTGAGTGGATGGTTTCATCAGAAACAGCAGCAACTAACATATTACCTCCAATTGTGAGTCGTCAAGCTGGGCGCCCGAGAAATACTCGTCGTCCTTCTGGTGCAGAAGCAGGACAATCATCCACAAGCAGACAACGAACTCATAAACGGTGTAGTGTTTGTGGAGCTACAACACACACTAAGCCTCGGTGCCCGGAACGACAGTCAAATAATTAATTGCAACAATTTGCTTTATATAGTATTGTTTACATTTTCATTTTATAATAGATTATGCTTTCTTTTTATGACTTGTTTTACTCGATGATACATCTTTTAATTTTGCTTCTATGATTATTTATATTTCATGTTTCGTTTATTTAGCAAGGAATTATTTATCTAATTGCTTTTTAGTGTAGAAATTTATTGTGATTTAAGTGGGTTTATGGTTGCAAATGTCTTATTCATGAAGTCTCTTACTTCTCTATATGCTTTTAGAATAAAATATTATATTGGTTGTTGGGTAAAACACTACATTTAATATCATTGAACTCTATGTTAATATGTTAATTTTGTTACATTATTTTGCAATATTGTGGTTAAAATGCTTAACTCTGGCAGCGATTTTGTCTCACTCTCTTTGTGCCAAATTAGTTGATTTATTGACTGTTTGTCTCTTCTTTATGCTTATTTGAAGAAAAAAATTATTGTAAACATTAGTGTTGCATTTATATTTTGCTTTCATTTGATTTTAAAAGTTATTGGAAATATTTTTTCGACTTTATACGGCCATACTCTATGTATTTTGAATCATTCATTATTTAATATTTTAATTTAATTATTTTAAATATTTGGTTCTCACTCTAGCGTGTTATTGTGTTAATATCATCAAACATTATATAAGATTCTCACTCTAGCGTGTTAATATTTTATATAAGAAATGTGGCTATTTTCAAATATTAACACATTTTTAATTATTGTGAAAAGGTGACACGTGTATTAATCCAATTCCCATTTCCCACTTAAACATCATCTTTTCTTTATAAACAACTAAAATGATTTCAGTTTGGTGGCGATCAGGTGAAATAATTAACCAGTTGAAACAGATCACTTTTGCTTGGTGAGAGAGAGAGAGAGAGAGAGAGAGAAGAGAGAGAAGTGACGGCCATGGAAACAAAGTCGATTACATATGGCAGCTCACTGAAGGTGCCCATTGTTCAAGAACTCGCAAAGGAGAAGCCAGCTTCTGTTCCATCGCGATACATTCGCCACCATCACCATCATTATCATCATCTCGCTCCCTCCCATCTCCCTCATATCCCTCTCATCGACATGCACAAGCTGCTCCACCCAGATTCCGCAGATTCTGAGCTCAATAAGCTTCACGATTCCTGCCAGCAATGTGGTTTCTTCGAGGTTCGTTATTTAATTAATTAATTAATTTCACCCACCTATTACACAGTTTTATAACACTTATAATCAATCAATCGATCAATCTCCTGCAGTTGATCAACCACGGGGTGGAGCTGTCGGCCGTAGAAAAAATGAAGTCGGAAGTTCAAGATTTCTTCAATCTCCCCATCGATGAAAAGAATAAATTCCGTCAGCAGGCGGCGACCGTGGAGGGCTACGGCCAAGCCTTCGTCGTCTCCGAGGAGCAGACGCTTGACTGGGCCGACTTGTTCTTCGTCACCACCTTACCCACTCGTTTACGACAGCCCCACTTAATTCCTAACCTCCCCGCTTCATTCAGGTCGTCTGAGAATTTTTTTTTATAAAAAGAATCAGTTTAGTCAGAGATTTTTTTACAATTTTGAGTTTTATCAGCCTCTGCTTAATTCTGGTTGCAGGGAAGCCATAGATGAATATGCGGCGCAGTTGAAGAATCTGGCGATGAAGATCCTGAACCTGATGGCCAAAGCCTTAGGCATGAAAGCGGAAGAGATGGAAGCTCTATTCGGTGAAGGGGCGCAGTCGATGAGGATGAATTACTACCCGCCGTGTCCGCAGCCGGAGCTCGTCGCCGGACTCTGCCCTCATTCCGATGCAGTCGGCTTAACGATCCTGCTGCAGGTCAATGAAATGGAAGGCCTCCAAATCAAGAAAGACGGGATTTGGGTTCCTGTTTCCCCTCTCCCCGGTGCCTTCGTCGTCAACGTCGGCGACATCTTGGAGGTATATATATTGTGGATCTTATACGAAAAATTAGTTTCGTGTTAAATAAGAATAAATTCATACCTTTCATCTAAAAAAGTAATGATTGAGATTAAAACTTTTTTTCAAGATTTTATGTTTAATTATTTTATAAACATGTTTAATTGATTAGGCTTAATTTATAAAGTACTTAAATAGGAGAATTGTTTATTTAGGACTCAAAAAATAGTTTAATTATCGATTCAGGATCCAAAGATGATTTGTCAATCCATGACCCGAAAGATCAAATAATTCTCAATCCAAAACCTGATATTGAGGTTCTGGCTTGAGAATTGCATGATCTTTTAGGTCTTGGATTGAGAATTTTTGTGATCTTTCAAGGTCCGAATTGAGAATTAATTTTTTGGGTCCTGAATCGATAATTAAACTATTTTTTGAATCATGAATTGATAAAACTCCTTAAATACCAATGAAAATTATGTTTAAATTTTTTTAATCTTTGATGCTATTAATCTAATGACTGAAATTATTTCTTATTTAACATAAAACTTTAATATGAATTCAGATTGTAACGAATGGAGCATATCGGAGCATAGAGCACCGAGCAATGGTGAATAGGGAGAAGGAGAGGCTGTCGATCGCCACATTTCTGAGCCCTAAATGGGAAGCGGAAATAGGGCCGGCAGACAGCCTCGTAGGCGCCGAAACTCCGGCAAAATTCAAGAGTATTGCTGCAGCTGATTATTTCAAGGGATTGTTTTCGCAGGAGCTCAATGGGAAATCATACTTGGACATCATGAGGATTTAGATGCATTGTTGTCTTAAACTATTGTATGCGGTCGATGCCGAACAACTGCCATCTTTCATGTTTCTTTCGCCATTTTCGATCTATTCGAATTATTTTCGATGCATGAACATATATAATGATTCTGAAGCTTATTATGCACGATTATATGCGATTAAAATTAATTTCAGACGTTGGGATTTGAATAAATTAAATCATGCAAGCAATGTTACATGTTTGATTGTTTAGTTCGCTTTCAAACTCCGAACTAAATTATATCCTAGCCATGGGTTATTTGACTGAGCTAAGAAGTGTTGGATGAGTCTTATGCACATTAGGTATACGGGTGATGCATGTTGGGTAGCTGGAATCATATGGGGCGCTGATTTATCATCCCTAGACAATCCACCTAATGTGTTTTATCCTCATGTGTTGTCAATTGAAGGAAACACAGGGTGACCGAATAGCTTTTCAATCAAAAATCGACTTACTTACATTATATCTGTAAGCATTTGAGGTGGGGACAATTTTATTTTTTTTTCTTGATTTTGGGCTATAAGCCCTATTTCCTGAAAAGCATGCAATTGATTTGATTTTAATTGACTGTCTATGCCAAAAATATTTTGATTTCATATATGTTCCTCTGGTCAACCGTAGTTGACCAGGGAGATTTGGTTTAACGAGAACAGAACGAGGATTTGTAAGAATCCTGAGCCAAGACTCTTAAATCCTGAGGGCATTATTCATCTGTTGTCTCGAGCCAGGTTCAGACTTGGTCTCTCAATGGAGTATTGATACCTAATTCGGATACATAAGGAGAGACACAAGCCGTGTCTTAAATCGATCGGGGTCTCAATGCTGCGTGTTCTGAGACCAGTGCACTAATTGATGACAGTGAGTCGAGTAGTTCGCCATTCCCAGCTGTTCATCGTGACTTGGAAGTAGGACAACTTTCAGTCACACAATGGTAAAACATATATACTTTCATTTGTGAGAAAAATTGTACAGTACAAAATGTTTTGAATAAAATACGACCAAATAATTTCTAAAACCCGTGATTATTTGTGTGTGGCATAACATTCATATCTAATCATGTATCATTTGTTTTCGAGACATGTCCTCACGGGGTACGTTGCACTTAGCCCCTGTGCATTATTTCTAAAATGTGCATGTTAGCAGCAACGATGTGGATGCATCGATGTAAAGGGCATGATTATCAGAATAAGAACCTTGATCCAGAGATATGCATCTTCATATGCATATCTTCACTGTGTAACTCTCCGCTGCATGAAACTCTGAATCTATTTCCTTCACTGGTTGTAATAATTGTATGAGAAACTAAACTCCTTGTTTATCATTATCATTCGTACTCTATGGTTTGCGAGATTCTTTATCTCGTTATAAATATTGTTGTTTCAGTCATGTATGTTGAACCTATTGGGTGGAATTGTTGTTTCTGTTTAATTATTTGAATCTTCCGCTGTTTAATCCACCCAATCCATTGTCCTAAGTTTAGGAAGGCAAACAGGAGGCATTACATTCATAATTAAAAATAAATGAATTCTTTCATACTTAATTGATGGATAATAAAAAATATGTACTCCCTCCATTCCGCCAGATTACTCCCTTATCCTATTTTTGTCTGTCCCACCAAATTAGTCCACTTTCAAAAAATGAAAAAATCTCACAACATCAATAAAATATTAATTTTATTATACTTATAAATATTAATTTATGTATCGAAACCAAAATATATTAATCTAATGAAACGGAGGAATATATTTTATAAAAATATTATAAGGGTTGTTGGGTTTCTAGAAGTATGCAGGCGAGAATCATTTTCATCTCAAAACAAAAGGTGTTTGTTTCACTACCAACTTAATCCTCCCATTTAATGCTGCCACCACTTTTGAATTTCGTGTACCTTTTAATATCTATTCTGTATCATTATTTAAATAAAAAGTTTGGATCTTATTTTTGGATTGATCGCAAAAATAATTTAAATATCAATTATTAAAAAAAATATTCCCTCCGTTCTGATTATATAGTCCGAGTTACTATTTTAGGGTATTTCAATTATATAGTCCAGTTTTTATATTTAGTACTCCTTCCATTCCGATTATATAGTCCACTTTGATCTTGCACATTTGCCAAAAATTATTTAATATTTAACAAACTTCCAACACTACCCTTATTTAAAACATTAATTAATCTCTCATTTTTATAATATTACATTTAATATTCCAAGATTATTCAAGACGCTTCAGTTTGGTGGCGATTAGGTGAAATAAACAGAGAAACAGATCACTTTAGAGAGAGAGAGAGACGGCCATGGAAACAAAGTCGATTACATATGGCAGCTCACTGAAGGTGCCCATTGTTCAAGAACTGGCAAAGGAGAAGCCAGCTTCTGTTCCATCGCGATACATTCGCCACCATCATCTCGCTCCCTCCGATCTCCCATCCTTACCTCAGATCCCTCTCATCGACATGCACAAGCTGCTCCACCCAGATTTCGCAGATTCTGAGCTCCATAAGCTTCACGATTCTTGCCAGCAATGGGGTTTCTTCGAGGTTCGTTAATTAATTAATTAATTTCACAGTTTTATAACAGTTATGATTAATTATTCTCCCGCAGTTGATCAACCACGGGGTGGAGCTGCCGGCCGTAGAAAAAATGAAGTCGGAAGTCCAAGATTTCTTCAATCTCCCCATATATGAAAAGAATAAATTCCGTCAGCAGGCGGCGAGCGTGGAGGGCTACGGCCAAGCCTTCGTCGTCTCCGAGGAGCAGACGCTTGACTGGGCCGACTTGTTCTTCGTCGTCACCTTACCCACTCGTTTACGACAGCCCCACTTAATTCCCAACCTCCCCACTTCATTCAGGGAAGCCATTGATGAATACGCGGCACAGCTGAAAAAGCTGGCGATGAAGATCCTGAACCTGATGGCCAAAGCCTTAGGCATGAAAGCGGAAGAGATGGAAGCTCTATTCGGTGAAGGGGCGCAGACGATGAGGATGAATTACTACCCGCCGTGTCCGCAGCCGGAGCTCGTCGCCGGACTCTGCCCTCATTCAGATGCAGTCGGCCTAACGATCCTGCTGCAGGTCAATGAAATGGAAGGCCTCCAAATCAAGAAAGATGGGATTTGGGTTCCTGTCTCCCCTCTCCCCGGTGCCTTCGTCGTCAATGTCGGCGACATCTTGGAGGTATATATGGAGTGAATCTCGTATTAAAAGTTAGTTTCTGTTAAATACAAATGAAAAACAATGATTGGTTGAAATTAAAACTTTTTTCAAGATTTCATGTTTAATTACTTTATAAATTATATTTAATGATTATAACATAATTTATAAAGTAATTAAGCACAAACGAAAATTCTGTTTAATTTTTTAATTTTTAATATTATTAATTTAATGGTTAAGATTCTTTCTTATTTAATACAAACTTTAATATGAATGTAGATTGTAACGAATGGGGCGTACCGGAGCATAGAGCATCGAGCAATGGTGAACAGGGAGAAGGAGAGGCTGTCGATCGCCACATTTCTGAGCCCTAAATCGGATGCGGAAATAGGGCCGGCAGACAGCCTCGTAGGCGCCGAAACTCCGGCGAAATTCAAGAGAATTGTTGCAGATGATTATTTCAAGGGATTGTTTTTGCAGGAGCTCAATGGGAAATCATACCTAGACATCATGAGGATTTAGAGCCCTTTTCCCACATATATTCTTCTGTTTATTATCTTGATTTGAAATTAGCACTATGCATTGTCCTCTTAAAACTATTGTATGTAATAATTTAATTTCATATCGCGTCATTAATTTCGTTTTAATCGTACATGATAATTAATATTTATGAGTATCGAAAAAATAATATTTTACTGATAAGTGAGGATTACTTTCCTTTTCGGAAAATAAGATTAATCTAAAGAGACGGAGAGAGTGTAATTTACTGTACTCAACTCGCTGTTCAAACGACATAATCAACAGTTACAAGGGCAGGCATGATTTAATCATATTTATATATATATATATATATAAAGACGAAATACATTAAGAATTGAAACAACAAATTATTAATTCATTGATCGATCACGACACTCTTTCAATTCTACTTATTATAGAAATGATTTGTTAAATATTTTTATTGCCGTTCACGGCTCTAATTCCTCCCAAGCTGGCGTTCTTGTCTTTTGCTAAAGAGGAAAAATTAGCAAAGAGAAGTAGACAAAGCAAGGGATCATTGACAAAAAGGGAAGCATTCAACAGTAGAAAATTATTAAAATTATTACTTTTTCTATATAAAAAAATTGTTATTTTTATTTAATATTTTTTAATCTTAATTTATTATAATTTAGAATAATTTTATTAGTTCAAATGTATGGTTCATCCCACTCAATTAGAGTATATAATATTTTTTTATTAACTATTTTTAAATTTTAACTGAAATTTGATTATTAAAATTGATTAATTTATAACCATAATTTTTATTCTTATAAAATTTTGATTTTTTCTTCTTAAAATTCAATTACAGTATATTGTATTATACATATACTTGATTTTTGTTTCTTAATAACATTAACAGAGGATATATTTCATCCGGTTAAATGAAACAAAAAATGAATTATGATTAAAATATTTTGATTAAAAGAAAAAATTTAATTCAAATAGCTTGAACCCTGATGGGAAGATCAATTGTCAGTCTTTTATTATTTAGAAAAATAAAAAAAATTAACATAAAAATCTTAAAACTAAAAAAATAATTTGTAAGTTCATATATAAAATTAGGATTCAAGTCAAGATTTCTCAACTTAAAAAAAAAATCCATCCCAATTAGGAGGGACCTAAACTGAGAGTAGGGCTGGCAGCAGCGCCTCAGTGATTATATCCATTAATTAATTTAAAGATTGAACCAAATGAGGCACGACACGTAAACAATTTTAAATTAGAAATACTTAATTAGATAGATATTGCCTTCATAAAGACAATTTAATTTCAACCATTTGGATTAATTTGTTTATAAGATGGATTACTAGAGTACTTAATGAATTAAATACAGCTACATATAGTGTTGGGAAGCTAGTAATTAAACCCTAAGAATAAAATTACTTGGTTGGATTGCCTAATAATCGTGTATTTCATTTATTTATTTTGAAAAACACTAATTTAAATTCACTTACCCAAAACTCTTTGTTAAATTAGAAATATCAATGACCTTTTTACACCAATTCAACCATTACATCATATTTTTTTTTAAAAGAAAATTAAAAAATTCCCCAAACTCACTTGAAAGTGGTCGACCACAAAGTATGTTGGGTCTCACTCTTCTTTTCCTTAATTCTTTATTAATAGACAGATAGAATGGTAACATTTAACTTTATTCTATTGATCAATTAATTTTGTATAATAATAATTAAAATTAATATATTTTTAAATAAAAATATATATATCAAAATTCATAACATTTTTTCTATAAATAAAAACTATTTTTAATATATGTTTTTTCTATTATATATATATATATAGAGAGAGAGGCTTAATCCATTGAGAATAGAAAACATGAGAATATTGTATTATATCCTTACTATACTTCATTTTAACATCAAAACAATCATTAAAAAAATATTTTATTTTAACCTCAAAATACTTCATTTTCATTTTATTTTCGATTTCCTTCATTGTACTTTTTAGCCTTCAGTTTTTCTAAAAATATTGTTCACTTTTTCTTCAGTTCTGTTCATTTTATCTAAAAATTAGGAGTACTTCATTATCTGTTCTCATGTTCTCACTTTAACAACTATTCTCATATTATTAGACTTATATATATATATATATATATATATATATATATATATATATATATACACACACACATGTATAAATATACTAAATTATATTGTAAAAATCATCTTTTACATAATTTTTTCCCTTGATAATGTCTATATTTTTTATTTTACTAATCGCTTCATAAATTTTATATTAATTTAATTACAAGTTGTTTTTCATTTTAAAAATAAAATCATGGCTGGCTGGTCATGTGTTAGGAAATTTGTTAGAAATTTTCTTATCTTATTTTATTTTGGTGGGTTAAAGTGTAAAAGTCATCTTAGTATGTCTTTAATTAAATTAGTTCCAGTATGGTCTCAAATGTGAAGTCTTGTATAGAACTTTTTTATTGAGTTGTAAGCTGGAGCTGAATCGAAGGCAGACTGAAGGATCAGTTTGTAGATGCGCAAGACTCAACAGACTATTGTTCAAACCAAACTTACAAGTATGTGATACATAAGTTTGCGAATGACAAGTTTGGACTACACCAAGTACGAAAATGACCAGTCTAGGACTCACTAGTCCGGATACCAAACTTACCAGTCTGTGGACGGAGCCTAAACCGATTGATGACATCACCAACATAGATTTGCAAGTATGACAACTTCAGTATGGAATCCTAGTTCCAGTCCTGGTGCATAAAGACAAGAAGTATTCGTCCGAGGAATGTGCTGACAAGGTCAGACTTTAAGGATTGGAGATTCCTTAAAGTTTGCGAACTCGAACTTAGACTTCAATCTAAGATTCCTCGAATTGACCAGTCTGGATTCCTCTGACTGACTGAATAGTATCGTTCTGACAAAAGGTGAACAGTCACTGTCGCGGTAAAATAAAAAGCGGAAAAAGTACTGTACTTTCTGGAAAAGCATTTACCTGCCCGCCGATGGCTACAGTAAACGGTGACTTATGATTGGACGTCATCCTTTTTGTCTCTAACGACAATGAAGATTCAAACTGTCGATTCATCGCCTATAAATACCGGTGGATTTTCACAAAAAAGGTTACCGAACACGAACCAAGCTTCCGATTTTTAAAAGAGCCAAAACTCTGCTAAATTGTCTACACGACCATTCGAGGTTTTCTAAAGCTCGTTCGTGTGTCACTCCTGTAAACATGAGACTCAGAACAATCTGTTCTTGAGTTATTTCTTTGGTAATCTTTCTTTCCAAGAAAGATTAGAACAGTCAAGTATATCTGGTATTTTGACTCTCAAGGGTTTTTTGCCGCAAGTTGGTAGTTTCGAGGAAACTCTAAACACCACATTCCAGCAACGAGGAGGTTGTGTGGTGTGCCCACACTCTGAGGAGCTGCGAAGTGAAGGACGAGCTAAGGACCAGGCGAGCGACCTTGTGGATCGCTGGACGAGACATTCACCAACAAGCGATAGATCGTAGGAGCACCTAGTGTAATCTTGAACTTAGTGGATTTTCAGACATCTGTCTGAAGTGTGGACGTAGGACCTTTATTGTCCGAACCATTACAATCATTTGTCTTATTTATCGCTTTCAGTTTATCAGCGTACTTTTCTTTAAAATTCAACACTCAAGTGTTGAAGCATAACTGAAACTGAATTAAGACTACCCGAACTTAAAAAGCATATTAAGATTTGACAAACCAAACTGAGACTGAAACTTAATTTGGATAAGTGCAAGTTTATTAATCAATATTTCCGATGTGCATTTAAAATTATTCTGAAAAAATGGGGACCAACATCATGGATAAGCTTTGAAAAATTATTGTGATTGGGTTGGATGAATAATTGATGATATGAAAGAGAAAGAAAAATTAATTAAATATTAAAGAAATTGAGTGGTTGAACAAGTTGCTAATAAATATAGTCTTAAAGCTCGAAAACATGATTTACTAGACACGATAAAGCATTTAAATCACTTACATGAGGGATGCCTAAATATAGAGTATTAATGTGTAGTAGTTGTTTATAAGTAGAAATAGATATGGTTAAAATACTTAATAACACACACAAAAAAAAAAAAAAGCATGGAATCAATGTTGGGAAGTCTGGGCAGCTCTCTGAAAGTGCCCATGGTTCAAGAACTTGTGAAAGAGAACTTGGTCAGTGTTCCGTCCAGATACGTTCGTCATGATCTGGATCACCATCATCACACCCTCTCTTCCTCACTTCAAATCCCCATCATCGATCTGAACAACCTCTTCCAGCCAGAATTCATGGATTCTGAGCTTGACAAACTGCACCATGCATGCAAAGAATGGGGTTTCTTTCAGGTATGCATGTAATTAATGTATATCTCATATATACAGCATGTTACTATATATCAAGATTTGTGTTTTAACTGTGATATTATGTTGCAGTTGGTCAATCACGGCGTTGAGTCGGCGGTGGTGGAGACAATGAAGGTAGGAATCCGAGGGTTTTTCGATCTGCCGGTAGAAGAGAAGATGAAGTTCAGTCAAAAGGAAGGAGATATAGAAGGTTATGGACAGCTCTTCGTTTTGTCTGAGGAGCAGAAGCTCGATTGGGCCGACCTCTTCTACATAATCACCTCTCCGACTTCTGTCAGAAAACCTCACTTGATCCCTAACCTAGCTCCCTCCTTCAGGTTCGTCACTCACAACACTTGATTATTATGGTGCGTGTTAAATATCGTACATCGGCTGTGAAATTGGAGTATACCACTGTATAATGGTGAATGTCATTTCTCCTTACAAGCTGGTTTTGTAGGGAGAGAAACGTAATCTTTACATGATATAAGAGTCAGTCAATTCAATGTGGGACCCGAATTTTGCTATTGACGGGATCTCATATAATAGTGAAAGTCTCTTCTCTTTACAAATTAGTTTTGTACAGGGGTGTAATCGAATTCTTAGTCGAGTCGAGTAGTGTCGTACTGAAGTTTGACTCGTTTAGTTTCGAGTCGAGCTTTGAGCTTTTTTATCGAATAATTTGATGTTCACGAACTTTATCGAACCTAAACGAACTTTCTATATTTAGAATATATTTAAGACTTTCATTATTATTTTGAAAAAAAAAGTTATTTATTCCAAAAATAATATCATATTCATGTTCAAATTTTAAAATTATTTTCATTATTAAAAAGATTTAACATTATTGTTACTCTTAAATCATGAAAATAATATTTTTATAAAATAATTATTTTATATTTTTTACTAATTTTAATTAATGAGCCTGCTCACGAGTCCACGAGTCAAATACTATTATGCTAGCTCAAGTTTGGTTCATTTAATAAACGAGTTTTACTAAACTAATTCGAAACGAGCTTTTATCGAGTCGAGATCCGAATAACTCACGAACAGTTTGGTTCATTTGCACCCCTAATTTTGTATAGTGAATTCTGCTACTCAGGGATGCCATAGAAGCTTATTCGAGGGAGCTAGAAGTTGTGACGACGAAGATTCTGAAGAAGATGACGAAAGCGTT
Organism: Plectranthus barbatus; assembly: GCA_026898455.1. Classification (NCBI taxonomy): domain Eukaryota; kingdom Viridiplantae; phylum Streptophyta; class Magnoliopsida; order Lamiales; family Lamiaceae; genus Plectranthus; species Plectranthus barbatus. Next base: position 41,257 of record JAPKLW010003410.1, read on the forward strand.
AGGCATGAAAGCTGAAGAAATGGAAGCTGTGTTCGGATGCGCGATGCAGTCGATGAGGATGAATTACTACCCGCCCTGCCCGCAGCCGGAGCTCGTCACGGGCCTCTACCCGCACTCCGACGTGACGGCGATAACAATTCTGTTGCAAGTCAATGAAACGGACGGCCTCCACATAAAAAAGGATGGGGCTTGGATTCAGGTCACTCCGCTGCCCGATGCATTCATCGTCAATATTGGGGATGCCATGGAGGTACACTGCATGTTTAATTTTTTTTCATCAAATATAAGTTTTGCTTCGTGTTATTGTTGTAAAAAGTCCAATCTAGGCCCCATTTAGGTGCTAGGCCGGGGATATCTAACTAAATCGAAAACTCTCAAATCTTTGTGTCTAGTTAGTTTGACGAGTAATCGTCGTCTAAGCACTACCTAATCCGCCTAGGCGCTGATTTAGGTGATCGATTCACGCAGCTTGTTTTTTATGTTTTCTTAAAAAATTTATATAATCTTAATTTTAATTTATTGATAAATATGATTATAAATATTAAATATAAAAAATTAGTTTATCGATTAATTTCTACCTAGAAAATGCCTAGGTCCGGCTAAATCGCCAAGATGACCTACCCTACTCGAATGTCCGATTAACACCTAACAAATTTTACAACTTTGATTTGTGGCAATTCACAAACGTTTGGGATTTCTTGCAGATTGTGACCAACGGTGCTTACCGCAGCATCGAGCATCGGGCGAGCGTGGACAGAGAGAGGGAGAGGCTGTCCATCGCCACGTTTGTCCACCCGAAACTAGGCAGCGAAGTGGGTCCCGCGCCAAGCCTCACTGGCCCGGAAGCTCCGGCGAAGTTCAAGAGAACCGGCGCGGCTGACTATCTGAAGGGACTCCTATCCAAGGAACTCAACGGAAAATCATATCTGGATTCCTTGAGGATTAACGCAAATCACGATATTTCTCAATATGAAAACGTATAACTAGTATATACAGAAATAGTCACCCTACCTATCGTGGTCACATGTTAATATGATAATATAATATAGATAATGAAGTTAATATTAATAATTATAATCATCATTATTATACTATTATACTGTCACATCACTGGCAAACAACTCTGTTAGTTTATAATATGTATGTATTATAACTAAAGTATAGAGAGTAAAGAAATTTATGAGGAAAAATGGAGAGCACTTTATTGTGTGAAAAAAAAACATAGCTGTAGCAGTATCTATATTCACTCTTGCACAAA
>JAPKLW010003411.1:8619-42395 GCA_026898455.1 Plectranthus barbatus
GGAATGTCATGCATCGGTAAGTAGGGGACATTTTGCCGCCAACCGTAGGACATTGATAATACTTTCTTGTGGATTTTATTGGCCTTCTATTTATCGAGATTGCATGAATTTTGTAAAAGCAAGTGATAGGTGTCAAAAGACGGGGTCTATAACTCGTAGATATGGGATGCTATCTAAGATGTTCATTGAGGTAGATCTATTCGATGCGTGGGGCATTGATTTTATGGGTCCTTTTCCCTCGTCTTTTGGGTATAATTATATATTACTTGCCGTTGACTATGTGTCCCATTGGGTTGAGGCTTGTCCTACCATTACTAACGATGCTAAAGTGGTCTTGAAGTTTTTGCAAGGTATTGTGACAAGGTTTGGAATCCTTAGGGCCTTGGTAAGTGATGTGGGTAGCCATTTTTATAACAAGATGTTGGAAAAGTTGTTAGCCTGGTATGGAGTTCGACATCGAATCACCACCGCTTATCATCCACAAGCAAATGGACAAACATAACTTGCTAATAAGGAGATCAAGGCCATTTTAGAAAAGACAGTGGTGACAAGAAATGATTGGTCTTCAATGTGGGATGATGCTTTGTGGGCATATAGGACGACATTCAAAACTCCGATTGGCATGTCCCCATACCAATTAGTGTTTCGTAAGTCATGCCACTTGCTGGTGGAGCTTGAGCACAAAGCTTATTGGGCACTCAAAATGGTCAATGTGGATTGGAGAAAAACTCAAAGTGATCGGGTCCGACATTTGAATGAAATTGAGGAATTTTGGAATGAAGATTATGAAAATTCTTGAATTTATAAAGAATGTGCTAAGAAGTTCCATGACTTACATATTCAAGGTAAATCTTTTTCACAGGGTGATTTGGTGCTTCTTTTCAATTCTATGTTGAAATTGATGCTTAGGAAGTTTAGATCGAGATGGTCCGGACTGTTTACGGTAAAACAAGTTTTTGATAATGGCACATTGGAATTAACGGGGGATAATGGTTTGTGTTTTAAGGTGAATGACCATCGAGTTAAAAGGTATTTTGTGGATAGTGGTTCTTGTACGGTTTTAAAAGTTGCTTTGAAATGATGAGGTATGGATGTTTAACATAGAGCTTGATGGGAGGCAACCCTTCCAATGTCTGTAGTTTGAGTTTGATTTCTTTGTTAAATTTGTTTTTCTTCTTGTTAGTGTTAATTGTGGTTTGTTTTGTGTTCTAGGGGACTATTGATAGAGAGGAGTGACGAGCACCGTCCACCTTTTTACAAACTTAGTTTCACTTGACTAAGTTTGGGGGGATGTGCCGGTTGTTGGTGACTCGGTTTATTCTTCACCCTCTCTCCTATCTTTATCTCTCATTTAGTTCAGTTGTTGGATATTTTCCCTTATGGGTGGATTTGATTCGATATGGTTGTACCAAGATTGATATTTTACCTTGGATGTGGATTTGGTTGTTGTATGAATGATATGGATGGATGTTTTTATGGTCTTATCTTGTTGATGAATGGAATTATTTGAATTTTTGCTTGAGTTTATTCTTCTTATATTTTTGGTATTTGTGCATGAGTGTTTTCTAGTGAGATTTTGTGTTGGTGGTTACGAACTTTTAATGGAAATGAATTATGCTTTAATTTGGTGGTATTTTGTGTTGATGTTGAGTAGGTACATAAGGCAATGGGAGATGCGGTTCGATGGTGGATACTGATGGGTAACGCATTCTATCGCTCTCCATGCCATTTAGATTTGTTTGCATATAGATTTTTTAGGATTGTTTGTGTGATTGTGTGTGTGCGATGAACCCAAACAAGGCTTGAGATTTACTCATGATTTACTAGTAAAGTTTGAAGTTTACCTTAACCGATGATAGGGCAGAATCTTTGATGTCGAGGCATACCTAGGTTAAGCTTTTGAATTGCCGAGTTTTGTGCGTGGTTAATATTTTTGACTTAACAAAAAAACCGTGAGAATTGAGCCATGATATTGTCATATTTTCAGTTGTGACAGGCGAGTTTGAAAGTATGAAATCTAGAACTTGCATTTGCTCTTGATCTATTTAGCATGAGCGTGTTACTAGAAAATGATATTAGGCCATCGATTCCTAGAATCTACTTTGCACATCGGGAGTATAAGGTGGTGTTATTTGATCGTTATTTTCTTTTTTTACCTTTGTTCCCCGTGATTGAGCTTTATTTGAGAATATTCTTCAATATAATTAGGACAAAGTTTGGGGGATGAGAGTTTGAGGGTGAATACGGTGTTGTGAGAGTTGGACGGGAATGGTGTTATGATTGTTCGTTAAATCCCAATGAATTCAGGCTAGAATGTAATAAGCGAGTTGGAAATGAAAAGAGGAAAAAAAGGTGCAAAGTCATAAAAATGAGCACCTACAAAAAATGAAAAGAGGAAAAAAAGGTGCAAAGTCATAAAAATGAGCACCTACAAAAAAATTTGTGTGGTTATGAAAAGAAAGAAAAAAAAAGAAGAATAGAAAAGGAAAAGAAAAAAAAGGAAAAACAAAAAAAGGAAAATGAGAAGAAAAGAATAAGCCTCAAGATTAGTGGTTTTAAGTCGATGATTGGGGGGTTCTTAGGAAATTGATGAGCTTAACTACTTTGGCTTAAAACCTCCTACCTTTTAGTTAACCACGTTATAACCAAAACAAAGACCGTCTTCATTCTCAAAGCTAGCTCATTGTAGTATAGTGGTGAGAATAGTTGCAAGCCTATGGAAATCGAGCTTGAAAACTCGTGCTTGAGTGAATTGTCCCCATACACGTGAGGGAGTGCATTTCATTGCTTTATCCAATTTTGTTGAATGGTTTGAGTCATTAGCACTAGCTGTGTCACAAAGTTAGGTGATAATCTTGTTTGACTAGGGCATACTAAGACAAATAAGATGAGCTATGAGGTATTGCACAAGGTAGAATGATTGTTTTACTTTGTTTTGACTGAGGACAATCAAAGGTTCAAGTTTGGGGGATTATGATATGTGCGTAAAATGACCGATATTTTGATATTTGTGCATGCATGTTTGCGTTCATTTTACTCCCATATCATAAGTGTTTATGTTTTTTTCGTTGCATTTTCGTGTTTTGTATATTTGGAGTGTGTAGGATAGGTTTGGAGCATAATTCATCATTTTGAGTGGAGTTTTGGTGGAAAATCGACCGGTCCAAGATACAAAGGGTGTGAGGATTGATCAGGATGAGCAGGGGAGCAGCAGGAAAGATTTCAAAGAGCAAGCTCGATCGAGCTTCTGCAGGCTCGACCGATCTGGAGGTTCAGAGGACAGACTCGACCGATCCACTGCAGGCCCGACCGATCCGACAGCTTAGAAGGAAATCTCGATCGAGCCAGATCTAGATCGAGCAATCCAGAACGTGGTATTCGATGGTTTTTCAATTTCAAGCTCTTTCGGGCTATTCTTACTTAGATCAATCGATCCTGGGATCTGTTAGCTGAGTATAAAAGGTGGAAAAATGGAATTTTAGTGGAGGACATTCAGATTTTAGGATAGAATAGAGCGGTTACTTTCAAGGATTACACTTCCCACTCATCCACAACCTCAACCAAGGTGGATTTCAAGTCAAATCAATTCAATTGGAAGATCAATGAAGGCTAAGGAGGAGATCAAGTCAAAAATCACCCAATTGGGAAAATCTCTACCTAGCTTTACTCTAGTAATGGATTTGTTTGCATTTTGTATTCAACTGAACCTAATCAAAGGCATGTGTAACTAATTTATTGAGGATATTAGTAGATTGAAGCTTTGAAATGTTTAATTGAGCTTGAACTGTATGCTTACTTCAATTGATATGATTGCACTCACTTGAGCTTTATCATAAATCACATAGTGTAGGCAGTATCCAACTATGTGTGTTTTAGACACCGAAATTGCAGCCAATACGCAGATCTAGGTGTTGTGAGAAGTGTAGATGCATATAGGTTTTGATCCAATCCCTGTGCGGAGAATGCCTATAGGTTGATAACTTATGGTCTATTTGGAGTGAAATTGATGCTATAACGTAACTGTTTGCGTGTTTAATTTCATCTACTCTTGTCTTGCCGGTACAAAAGGGATAAGAAGTGTAGGGTAAGTATTTGTTTGCATCATTCAAACCAATTTCATGGTTTCAAGGTGGATATCTTACCAATGTCCTTGTTTTGTCATTGTTGAATTTGATCTATTGTGTTTGAGAATTCTAATTGCTAAAGAGTGTGGAAGTTTATTGAGGAATGTTGAAGTGAAGGCATGGTTAGTTTAAGTTTTCTTAGTTAGATAGTAAGAGTTATTCATTATTAGTATCGTTCAAAACTCAATGACTAGTCATTCTTAGATATGAAACAATACATGAGTCTCTAGTATTCTAGCGGGCGAATCGGGAAGAGCTCGGATTGATTTTTATTACTTGTATGCACTTGAGTTTAGTTAACTAAGTTGATTGAATTTTGTGTGCATCAAATCTTCAACCAGAAACCATCTCATCTTAGAATGATATGGCAAAGAAGTTTATGCTAAAGTATTTTCCTCCTATCGGAAACACCAGGTGGAGAAATGATATCATGGCATTCAAACTGGATAAGGAATCAGTCAGTGAAGACTAGGAAAGTTAAAAAGAATTGCCAAAGAAGTGTTCACACCATGGCATACCTCGTTGCATTCCATCGGAAACATTTTAAAATAGACTGGATTTTAATTCAAGGATGGTGTTGGATGCCTATGCAAATTGAGCCATATTGTCTTAAACATACAATGAAGCTTTTGAGATTTTAGAAAGGATTTCTAACAACAATTTCCAGTGGTCCAATGCTAGAGAACAAACTACTAAAAAGGTAACAAAGATTTTTGAATTAAGTGCCGTGACTGTTATGCAAGCTCAAATGGAAGCAATGGGGACTACAATGAAGAATATGGAGATGACTATGGCAGCAAACTTTTCTCTACAACCTCAATAGCAGACAGTGCATCAAGTGATGGTAGATACCTCTTGAATCTACTGTGGGGTAGGACATGTGTTTGATGAGTGCCCATTTAATCCTGTTGTTGTGTGCTACATGGGTAACAACAAGAATAACCCATATTCAACTACTTCCAATACAGGGTGGAGAAATCATCCAAACTTTTCGTGTTCAAATAAAAAAAATGCTTGAGGCACACAACCACAAATGAAGCAACAACAAGGGCAACAGCAGCAGATGCATCTACAACAAGTGAAACAAAATGCTCCTGCTAGATTCTAACACCAGCAGCAAATGAAGCAGGAATAGATGCAATTGCCAGCTGAAGGTTCTCTGTCCTTGGAAAACTCGATGAAGGATTTCATGGTGAAAAGTGAAGCAAGAAGCTAGAGTCAAGAAGCAACAATTCAAAATTTGGAAGTTCAGATTGGTCAATTGGCTACTCAAATGAAGAATAGCCACAAGGTACTTTGCCTAGTGATACGATCAGTCCTAGATAAGGGAAGGAGCATTTGAAAGTTGTAACTCTATGAAGTTGTACTAAATTGGCTGAGATATCTCTAGAGCTGCAAGATATTGGAAATACATCTGTACCTCAAAAGGAAGCTGAAAGGGAAAGTCATGAGGAAATTCAAAACACTCAGGGTGTTGCTCACACCGATGCTGCAGCAAGTCGACTGCATGAGGAAACTGAGGAGAATTCAAAGAAGAAAGAACCAGTTAGGTATACCCCTCCACAACCACCTTATCCACAAAGATTTAAAAAGAAGATTGATGAAGTTCAGTTCAGCAAGTTCTTTGACATGCCCAAACAATTGCACATCAATATTCCATTTGAGGAGGCTTTGGAACAGATGTCAAGCTATGCTAAGTTTCTTAAGGATGTGTTGAGAAAAAAAAAGACATTTGGGGGAATTTCAGACTTTAGCTAAGATTGAAGAGACCAGTGCCTTGTGTAATAAGAAGTTTCTAGCTAAACTCAAGGATCCAAGGAGTTTAACAATTCTTTGTTCCATAAGAAGACAAGATGTGGGAGAGCTCTATGTGTTCTTGGAGCTAGGATTAACTTAATGCCCATGTCAATCTTCAAGAAGTTGAGGATAGGCGGTGCTCGATCTAGCACAGTTACTCTACAATTAGCTGACAGGTCTACAGTTTATCCTGAAGGAAACATTGAGGATGTCCTTGTTAAAGTGGAATAACTGATATTTCCAGATGATTTTGTTATCTTGGAATTTAAAGCAGATGGAGAAATTCCTATTATATTAGGGAGGCCCTTTGTGAAAACTGGAGAAACTCTAATTGATATGAAAAATGATGAAATTACAATACAGGTTCATGATCAGCAAGTTACCTTCAACATGTCCATAATAATGAAGCACATAAGAGATGATGTTGAGGACTGTTCAGCAATTGACATGGTTAAATGTCTGGTGTATGAAAAGCTAGATGAGATTTATGAAAAGACTCGAAAATTCTTGATAAGTTGGAAACTATCGAAGAGCTGAACGGGGTAATACACACAGAGTTTTGAGAGAAAGATTTGAATTGCTAGAAATGCCTTCAGCAGGAGTTCAAGCTCAGAAACCATCTGTTGAGGATTGATCACTAATATTTCTACCAGATTAATTGCAAATATATTGGTCAAATCAATTTATACTCGAATGTTGAACCCACAGAGAAAAGATATGTGAAATAGTCCTATGTACTAAAACAGTTTCAGATTAATTGTTTGAACAATTTAGAAATCAGATTTGACTATTAAACTAGGCAGATAAAATAAAAGAGGAAATTAAATCAAATAAGCAAAGCACGAATTCTAGGGCAGAATACTTATTCTGGATGACATGCAAGAACTAATTAATATAATAAGTGGAATACTGCAATTATGATATATTTCCTTGGTGTGGCAAATATAGTATTGATTACTAATTAGTGACTATCAAGAACACCAAATTAGTCAATCTCAAAAGCAAATTGGTTCAATTCCTACAGTCTAATACATCTCAGCTGGACAGAATAGAGTATATATAATGCACTCATAATCCCACTATCGATATTCACCTATCGGTCCTTCTATAAATAGCTAGTCATCTAAATTAATCATCACCTCTCGGTTCTTAAATTAATCTAGAATTATAAAATAAATGCAGGAATCATGAACCTAATAAATTAATCCTAAATATGCATCCAAATTAATAATCCAAACCCTAGAACCTGCTAGGAATTTAGCTAGAAATAAATAAAATAAAAGACATAATTAGACTAAAATAAAATTGCATTCAAATAAAAACATAAATTCAAAAGTGAATAAAGTAAACTAAAACTCTAACTACAGAAATTGAGGTGGAGAAGGATATATGAACTAAGGTCCATATAGGGATTGAGGTCCACTGAATAAACTAGTCTAGAGGGGTATTTATAGGGTTTGTATGGGCTTTAAATGGTTGAATTATCATTGGAATAAGATTAGATTTGATGCATATCTACTATATATACATATCCTATATTAAATATATCTTCATTTTTGAGTCTTCAAGACTTCCAATTTGATATGTCTCTTCAATCTTGACCAAATCTCGCCCAATATTTGTGCAAATCTTCCCAAAAATTGCCAAAATCATCTGCGTTGGTTGACGTGGCTCTGCATCGGTCGACGCAAATTCCATGTCGATCGGATTCAGCTGCGTCGATTGATTTTGCGCCTTCTCACGGGTTTGGTCATAACTTTTTCTCCCAAACTCCGATTGATCCAATTCCAATTGCATTGGAAAGCTAATTAAAAGTGATTTCTATTTACATGATACATAAGCTCAAATTTCAAGTGTGGCAGAAATCGTGATTGTTTCTTTGAATATCTACTGCTTTCGGTATGGATTTCCGGTGAATTCAACCTCTAACCTACATAAATCGACCACTACAAGCGCAATACCACTCTAACTAGACTCATGCAACAAAAATAAAGAAAATAAACTAAAATGCAATGAAAACAAAGACTAATCAAATCAATAATGAGTGAAAATATGAAATCATCAATCCCCCAAACTTGAATATTTGAATTTCCTCAATCAAAAGAAAAGAATAAATCTTAAGTTCAAGTAATCGAAGTGTCTAATGCCTCACAAGATTCATCACAATCCAAGTATGAAATATCCACAAGCACAAACAATCCAAATCAAGTTAGAAAATCTGTAAACTTTGGAAGAACCTCACAAGGAAACAGTTTCACTCATTACTCAAGTGTTTAAGTTTTAGATGAAGCACTTAACATGTATGAAGAAATTTCTACCATAGGCTTGCAAATTTTCTAACATCTCACACTGCTAAAATGTGCACACAAGTCTAGAATAAAAAAGGACTTTCAATAGGTTGTATTATAGGCTTTTTCTGATAAGGTAGGGAAATATGGTTTAGTGACTAAAGTCCATCAAGTCGGCCGACTCAATCAAACTATAACCACTCTATATCGTCATCCACCTCATCTCCTCATATAAATCAACAAACTCATCATCACTTTTTTTTCTTTTCTAGCTCATTTGAATCTTTTATGCTCTTTTTGATAATTTTTTATTATTTTATTTTCAAGGAGCTTATGAGAATTCTAATTATTTCTTTGAGCTTTTCTTACAATCATCTTTCACCAACCACTAACTTGTCATATTTTATCTCCAATTCACCAATCTAACCCACACATACCACAACTCAAAACACGAATGAGAATACTTTTGTTAATCTCATAGACAAGGAAAGGAAAATTGTAAAGACTCAAAGTGGCTAACTAGGTAAAATTTTATTGTGAAGGGAAAATGTTTAGGATATAGGGTTAACAAAGATGGCCTAATATCATCTCCTAAACTTGTTCACATTATGCAGTCTCAACATAGAAAATAGGCAAGTTCTAGAGAAATCAAAACATACATGCGAATCTCACATCGAACGAAATAAAAGCTCAAAATCCTCACATAGGTGCAATTTTGTTCTTCCATTGTAAACATCAAATCAAAACCCAATTCATCATGTAAGTGCAAGTTTTAAAATCAAACCATTCACGTGGTATTCTACATTCATAGGCTACTTCAATCACAATCACAATCAATTCAAACTATCTAAAGATCAATCATTAATCGCGAATCGCGTTCAGAAGAGACAATGTTAGAAAATTCAGCTCAAATAGTTTGAATTTTTTTTGTCTAAGCAGAAATTTAAATGCATAAAGCAGAATAAATAAAAGATAGAGTATTCCATCTCTTGTGCACATCCCCCCAAATATATTTCCAACTCAAGGAGTGGAATAAGTTTGAAAATCAGACAAGAGAGGGAACAATACCTGGTAGTTGATCTCAGACATCAACTTTTTATCCCCCAGAGCTATCGAACTCGCACAGCATGAAATTGTGGCTGCTGGCACTCCGCATCGATTGACACAGGTTTGCGTTGGTTGACGTGAAGCCTTCTTGTCGACCCCTCCTTGGGTCGAAGTGCATCACATCGGCCCCTTGGTGTCGATCGACGCCAGGCTGCGTCTGTTAATACTGAGGCTTCACTCATTTTTTTTTTGCTGCAAAACAAAAATAGAAGAAAATATCAAAAATAAAATATATAATATAACTCAATCCAAAAATCCTCAACAGAATTAGTAACAGGCGGTAAATTTATCTATTCCCCGGCAACGGCGCCAATTTAATCACTGATATTTCTACCAGATTAATTGCAAATATATTAGTCAAATAAATTTATACTCGAATGTCGAACCCACAGAGAAAAGATAAGCAAAATAGTCATATGTACTAAAACAGAGTTTCAGATTAATTGTTTGAGCAATTAAGAAATCAGATTTGACTATTAAACTAGGCAGATAAAATAAAAGAGGAAATTAAATCAATTAAGCAAAGCACAGATTCTAGGGCAGAAAACTTATTCTGGATGACATGCAATAACCAATTAAATTAACAGGTGGAATAGTGCATTATGATATATTTCCTTGGTCGGGCAAATATAACCTAGATTATTAATTAGTGGCTATTAAGAACACCAAATTAGTAAATCTCTTAAGCAAATCAGTTCAATTCCTACGGTCTAATACATCTCAGCTGGACAATATAGAGTATATCATGCACTCCTAATCCCACTATCAATATTCACCTCTCGGTCCTTCTATCAATAGCTAGACATGTCAATTAATCATCACCTCTCGGTCCTTAAATTAATCTAGAATTATAAAATAAACGCATGAATCATGAACCTAATTAATTAATCATAAACATGCATTCAAATTAATAATTTTAACCCTAGAACATGCTAGGAATTTAACTAGAAATAAATAAAATAAAATACATAATTAAACTGAAATAAACTTGCATTCAAATAAAAACAGAAATTCAAAAGTGCATAAAGTAAACTAAAATGAAGAAGGAGATTATCTAATGGTTGGATGCTGGAATAATCTTCCAAATTTCTAATAGCTCTTAGGTGAGTGCAATCCAATGTGTCCCCAATAAAGGAGGTATCACAGTGGTGGAGAACCATAATAATGAGCTTATTCCTACAACGACAATAAAAGGCTTGAGAATCTGCATAGACTACAGGAAGCTTAACAGTTCTACAAGAAATTACCATTTTCTATTGCATTTCTTGGATCAAATTATAGACAGGTTAACTGGCAAGGAGTACTACTGTTTTTTAGATGGGTATACAAGATACCACCAAATCACCATAAAGCTAGAGCATCAACAAAGAAAAACCTTCACCTGTCCTTTTGGCACTTATGCTTTCAGGAGAATGTCATTCGGTTTGTGCAATGCACCGACAACATTCCAAAGGTGCATGACTGCCATATTTTCATAAATGGTGGAGGATTATCTTGAAATCTTGATGGATGACTTCTCAATCTTCGGGGTTGATTTCAATGCTTGTTTGGATAATTTGGAGAAGGTGCTTGCTAGATGTGTGAAATGCAACAAGGTTTTAAATTGGGAAAAATGTCATTTTATGGTGAAAGAGGGCATTGTGTTAGACCACAAGATTTCCAAGAAGGGAATTGAAGTGGACAAAGCTAAAATATCTGTTATAGAAACACTACCTCCCCGTACATCAGTTAAGGGAGTTAGAAGCTTCTTGGGGCATGTTGGATTTTATAGGAGGTTCATAAAAGACTTTTCAAAAATTTGAAAGCCACTATGCTCCTTGCTGGTGTAGGAACCAAATCTACAATAGACAACGTGAATTGTCTTTTATTATTTCAGCCATTTGGATCGTTCTTAATGTATAAAAATTAGTCAGATTAAATAAACCTGGCAAACCCTATGCATTGTCCTAATATTTAATTGCAGAGGATGGATTTATGGAATACTTGAGCTCCAGCTCCTGAATTGTAGATTTGGATCGACGATAGAGGATTCCGGATGTAGGGATCTTGATTAATGATTGTGCTCTAAAAGATTTGACCTTCTGATATGTTCCCTTGCTAATCGGAAACATGGTGAGGATACGCTACCCATTTCCACCAAACCTCAAACAAGTCGATCAATCTTCTTTGAAATGGTGTAGCCGCTGATCTCTCTCTCTCTCTTGTGTTGTGTAATATTGTATCTGATCTATAGAGAGAAAGGCTTATATAGTGTTAGAGTTTGCAAACTCTAAACCTAATGGGCTTAAGCAGTTGTGGGCCAGACCAGGGATCAAATTCAAATAATAAAGTGGGCCCTCCTTATTAATTGATTCCATGTCCAACACAGAGCATAATTAATTAATAAAACATTATTTTACCTTCACCACGGAAACAATGTTGACTCATCCTTTTATTACCATGTTATTTGAAATGGGTTGCATTAAACTTGAATGATCCACATATTTAAGGTTTCGGATATTCATTAATTAATTTGGCTAATGACAATCAACCACAATTAATTAATCTCTTATTTCATGAGTAGTATCACTCACTCCTATTTACTTATGTTTGAATTAAATAATTCAACCTACAGGGTTTAGAATAATGAACCTTGTGAGCTCCTTAGGAAATGTCCCCATCCTAAAACGGATATGATTACCTACATGTCCAGCCTAAGTAGGGCACACACAAACTGCCACACCCGAGATGCAGGTATAAGATTTCATGTAAGACTCGCCACCATAGCAAGTCAAACTATGATCAACTTGTGCATGCCCCTTAGCCCTTCCATTACGTTTAAGATAATAACAAGTACTAGAGATCTGGCTCATTCATATGTCAATTAGAATGGCACATATCACTGTTGATCCCATCAATACATAAGGATGTACCGACACATTAAGTAACTAGAATAAACTCACTTATAAACTGATGTTCGTTGCCTAAACCAATAGCCTATCCTGGGACTGTCTCAACCATGATACTATTTATATCTTGCTAGGTCAAATGATTCATATGATCCTCTGTGATCTCCTACAAACCATATGATCATCCTTATAGTTGAGATAATAGGATATTACAATTCTTGCCGTATGTTTGTTATATTAGATATCGACTATGTTGGTGTAACACATTTATGAATACCAGTGTATCAAACAAACAAACTTAATCATAAATGCTTTTAGTATACAATCCCAACAGGTGGAGCATTACTCAGCATTCGAGTTCAATGTAAAATGCCTGGTAGCCTTCAATACTTTAAAAGAGGCTTAGGTTATAGCCCCTAGCATGCATGTTCTTGATTGGTCCCTCCTATTTGAAATCATGTATGAAGCCAACAATTTTGCCATTGGAGTTGTGCTTGGGCAAAGGAAGGGAAAGTTATTTCATCCTATTTATTATGCCAGCATGACATTGATTGATGCTCAATAGAATTACACTACCACTAAATAGGAACTTTTAGCTGTGGTATTTGCTTTTGAGAAGTTCAAAGCTTATTTGTTGGGAGAAAAAATAGTGGTTCATACTGATCATGCAGCTATAAAGTACCTTTTGTCAAAGAAAGATGCAAATCCAAAACTTATCAGATAGGTGCTTTTATTACAAGATTATGATCTGGAAATTCAGAATAGAAAGGGTACTGAGAATCAAGTTGTTGATCACTTGTCCAGATTGGAAAGAATCTCTAAGGAGGAGCAGGATATCCAAGCGCAAGAATGGTTTCCTGATGAGCAATTACTAACTGTCACATTTAACACTCCTCCTTGGTTTGCAAACTTTGCAAATTTTAGAGCAAGTGGACTTCTTCCTCCAAATGTGAAAGGGCAGAAATTAAAGAAGTTCTATCATGATGTGAAGAATTATTTCTGGGATGAACCTTACCAGTATAAGCTTTCCTCTAACGAGGTTCTTAGGAGATGTGTACCACAAGTGGAAAGAACAGATATTCTGCAGAAATGCCACACAACACAATACTGAGGCCATTTTGGAGGGCAAAGAACAACAATAGAGGTTTTCCAATCCGATTTTTATTGGCTTATAATTTTCATAGATGCATATGAAGTGCTGAAAAAATGTGACAATTGCTAAAGAGTGGGGAGTCTACCAGCCTCAAATGCAATGCCAATGACATACATTTTGGAGCTTGAATTGTTTGATGTTTAGGGGCTGGATTTCATGGGCCCATTCTCACCTTCTTTTAGGAATACATAGATTGTGGTTGTTTTGGACTAGGTGTCCAAATGTGTGGAAGCTGCAGCATGTAGGGAAAGAGTCTACAATAGGCAATGTGAATCGTTATTTATTTCTTAACCCCAGATTTGATTTATGGAATATCAAAATAAATACTATGACAAATAGTAAATGCCCTATGCATGATCTTATTTAATTTAATGCGTAGATTCAAGGAATACCTCAACTCCTGCGGAATGAACAACGGCGGTAGATGGTTGATGGTGTTCCTACATATCTGATCTTCTGATCTGTTCCCTTGCTCGATCAGGAAATCTGGTGAGGATCCGCTATCAGATTGAAACTGCACAGGAGGAATTCGATTTCTCATTTCCTTCTCTATTACAATCAGCTACCCACTCTCTCTACCTCTCTAGGGTTTCAATTTTGTGAGACTGTAAACTTATGTGGAAATAGAGAACTGATATATTTATATAGATCTAGAAAATGGGCTATTAGGGTTGAATAAACCCTAATGGGCTCATAACATTATTAGGCCAAACCACGGATCAAATGCAAATAATAAAGTGGGTCTCCTATCAATTAATTCCATGTTTAAGCCAGAACATAATTAATTAATAAGGATTAATTTATGCCACCAAAGAATTAATGCTGACTTACCCCTTTATTATCACATTATTAGGAACGGGTTGCATTAAATTGGTTAATCTCCATTTTTAAGGTTTCAGACATTCATTAATTAATTCAACATATGATAATTAGTTGCAATTAATTAGTCTCTTATTATTCTCTAGTAGTACCACTCAACCTTTATCACTTATGCTTGAATCAATAATTCAGCCTGCAGAACTTAGCATAATGAACCTCATGAGCTTTCCAGGAAATGTCACCATCCTGAAACAGATATGGTTATCTAAATCCAGCATGAGGAAACCCCACACAAACTGCCATCACCCCAGATGCAGATATATGAGTTCATGTAAGACTCTCCACCATAGCAAGTCAAAGTTACAGTCAACCCATGTGTGCCCCTCAATCTTCAATAAACTTTAGATCTGACCAAGTTACCGAGATCTTTACTCATTCATATGTCAAGTAGAATTGTTCATCTCACTGTTGATCCTATCAATATATTGAGATGTACCGATACTTAAAGCAGTCAAGTTAAACCACTTATGAACTTGTGTGTTGCAGCCTAAACTGACAGCTAAACCAGAAACTATCTCAGTTGTGATAACTGCTTAAATCTCGATAGGTTGAACGATCTATACGATCTTCTGTGATCTCTTACCCACCGTATGATCACTCTAATGACGAGATAACTTGATGTATTTGTTCACATCATATGATTGTTAATTCAGACAAGAGTTGTTTATTGCAAGTCATTGATGATTATCAATATATCAGACACAATGTTTCATAATATGCCAATCATAATGCTTTTATGTATACAATTCCAATAAACTCCCACTTATACTCAAAGTATTATACCATTACTTTAAAAAGTATAACATGTGTCTATTCTAATCTAACAATTACAATTGGTCACAAGGTAGCCGACTTCATCCTCAGTCTTAGGCTACGAATATGACCCTCGTATGCCTTCTGTGGTAAGCTGTTTGTAAATAGATCTGCTAGATTATCGATTGTGTCAATCTTCTCTAATAGCACCTCACCCGTCACTACAAATTCTCGTATAATGTGGTACTTTCCCTCTTTGTGCTTTTACGCCTTGTGAGTTCTTGGTTCCTTAGAGTTTGCTACTGCACTAGAATTATCAAAATATATTGTGATAGTCTTGGGCAAACTCAGAATAATATCTAACTCTTGGAGGTATTTCCAGAGCCAAATTGCTTCCTTAGAAGCTTCTGAAGCTGCCACATACTCAGTTTCCATGCTGGAGTCCGCGATACATTTATGTTTCACACTCCTCCATGATACAACTCCACCTTTCAAGTTGTACACATCGCCTAAGGTCGATCTCTTCTCATATTGATCTGCCTGGAAATCCAAATCTGTATAACCCACATGGCACAAATTCTCACACTGGTAAATGAGATAATAGTCTCGAGTTATTTTCAGATACTTGATAATGTGTTTGACAGCAGTCTAGTGCGTCTGTCCAGGGTTAGAGTGATATCTGGCCACCATGCCCACGACATAACAAATATCTGGCCTCGTACAAAGCATAGCATACATGAGACTTCCAACTACCAAAGCATATGATTCTTTAGCCATCTCATCATTCTCCTCTTCTGTGGCAGGGCATTGTGCCTTAGACAGAGGAACACCATGTTTGTAAGGTAGCAACCCTTTCTTGGCATTTTGCATGCTAAAAGGAGCAATCACAGTATAAATATAAACAGCCTGAGACAAGCTTAACATCCTCTTCTTGCGATCAGGCAAGAATTTAATCCCAAGGATGTATCCAACCTCTCCTAGGTCCTTCATTTGAAATTGTTAGGATAACCATCTAATTATGTCTGACAACACCTTCACATTATTACAGAATAGAAGAATGTCATCTACATAAAGTGCTAGGCATACCACGCTTCCACAGATGCATAATGGGTACACACAACTTTTGATTTTGCAATATGAAAATCCATAGGATTTAATTACATCATAAAAATGTTTGTTCCATGATCGTGATGCTTGTTTAAGTCCATACAATGACTTCTTTAGCTTCTAGAAAAGATGCTCTTCACCATCCTTCACATAACCCTCTGGTTGCTGCATATAGACATCTCGAACTTTCTCAGGGTACCCGTTTAAAATATGGTTTTAACATCCATCTATTAGATCTCTAGGTCCATATGTGCTACTATGGATAGTAGAATTTGAATGGACTTGAGCATGGCTACCGGTGAGAAGGTTTTGTCATAGTCAATGCCCTCCTTTTGACTATAACCCTTTGCCACCAACCTGGCTTTAAAAGCTATTATTTCTCCTTTCGAACCTTTCTTTCGTTTGTATACCTATTTACAACCTTTGGCTCAAAAGTTATTTGGTAGCGCAGACATCTAGCATACATCTATAGCGGTAATTGATTCAATTTCTGAATCCATGGATTTGCGCCATTTTTCCGTATCTTTTTCATTTACTGTATCGTTGTATGTACATGGGTCTGTATCATCGAGTCCATCTTCTGGGATCAAGTCTGAAGACTCTCCCATGAACATATACCTCTCAGGTTAGTGAGGTACCCTCACACTACGACGGAACAATGGTATTGCATCAGAAGTTGGTGCAGTTATTTGTAGCTCAAAGTCTTGTACTGGCAACCATGCTGTTGGTTCCATACCTTCCACAGGTATACTCAATCTGCCACATGGTTTTCCCAATGGAAGCGCATCATCTTCTCCAATTTATTGGAGAAGGATGTCACTTTTAGATTTGTGGTTTTACACAAACTCATCTTCTAAGAATCTTGCGTTGGTTCTAATAACGATCGTCTGATCCTCTGGACAGTAGAAATAACCACCTTTTGTTTGTCTGGGGTATCGAACGAACAACATTAGCTTGGGCCTACCTTCTAACTTATAAGGTTCCTTTGACAAAACATATGTCAGACAACCCCACACACGTATCTTTGACACACTGGGCTTTTGCCCATGATAGAGTTTCAAGGGTATCTTAATAACTGACTTAGAAGGTATCGGGTTTAGCAGGTACGCCGCTATTAATAACTCGTGGCACCAAAACGAAACAAGAAAGTTTGCATAACTGATCATGGACCTAACCATTTCAAGAAGAATCCTATTTCTTCTTTCCGCCACACCATTCTTCTACAGAGTGCCCGGTGCGGTCCATTGGGATGTAATCCCATGCTCTGACAAAAACTGCAAGATCTTATCACTAAGATACTCGCCATCACGATCAAATTGTAATGAATTAAGGGTCTTGTTTAACTTCTTCTCTACTTCACCCTTGAATTTCTCAAAGCATTAAGACTTATAGTGAAGTAAGTAACCATACCCGTATCTCAAGTCAATAAAAGTGACAAAATACTTAAATTTTCCACGAGCTTGCGTAGACATCGGTCCACATAAGTCAGAGTGGATCAATTCTAACACATCACTTGCTCGAGACTGACTTCCCTTTCAAGGCCTGGTCGTTATCTTTCTCTCTATACAGGATTCACAAACTCGATGTGGAACTACCTGGATAAAATCCAACGTTCCATCATCCACGAGTCTCTTGATCCTCTTTAGACTGATGTGACCTAGTCTCAGTTGCCATAGATATGTAAGATCCTCGTCAGAAGATAAAAACTCTCTCTTCTTATGATTAAATGAGTTATATGCAACATTCGTGGAAGATTCATGCAAACAAGTTATGATATAAAGAGTCTTTCTGAATCCCATGATAGATAACACTGTTATTACCATTAATAGAAACATGACTATAAAAAATAACTGAAAATCCATCATTTATTAAACCGGAAACATAAATAAGGCTCCGCAAAAAATCCGGCACATACAGAATATCTCTTAAAATCTAAACATTGTCTTAAAAGCATAATGTAACATTTCCAACTGCTGCAGACATATGAACAACATTACCCAAGGAGACCGTCACCTCGTCATCATTAAGCTGCCTTGTCGGCCTGAACCCCTGCAAAGTGTAACAAACATGATTAGTAGCTCCAGTATCCACTACCCACGAATGGGTAGAAACAAGTGCTAAACATGTTTCTGTTACAAATGCTAATGATGCACCTTGTCCAACCCGCTTGGTCAGACAATCCTTCTTATAGTGACCAGTTTTGCAACAATGGAAACACTTGCCCTTCTTCCCCGGTGTCACAGTCTTTTTTTTTCCAGAACATTTGCTTCCAAAGGTTGTCTTCTTGAATTTCTTTCCAATCACCCCTTTAGGCTTAACACCTTTTGAAGAAGCAGGGTGACTACCGGAAGAAACTAAGACTGCCTTATCAGGTTGCATGACTTATTAACTATCATGTGATCACTAAGAGTGCACTCCTTTTTAATCATGATAACATTTAGTCTATGGTTCTCAAAAGACTTCGGAAGTGTGTTTAGTACGATATCGACCTGGGCTTCCCCGTCAATACGTCCTCTATGAAACATCAGTTCATCCATGAGGTAAGTCATGGAAACAACGTGCTCCCTCACTGAGCTACCATCAATCATTTTACAAATCATGAATTCTCTCATGAGTTTAAATATGACAACTATATCTGATTCCCCATAAGTAATTGTGAGACTATCCGTAATCTAAGTTGATTTGTCATAGTTTTGATATTGTTGTTGAAGCACCTTAGACATAGTGTTCATTATGTAGCATTTAACTACATTGTTAGACTTGACCCACTTGTTCCAGAGGTTCCACTTCAAATCAGTTGACTCAGCAGTGGGAACAGCTTGACACAAAGTGTTAAGAATAAATTGATGTTCCTCTGCAACTAAGATATAATCCAAGTTGTGCTTTGTTAGGTGTTGATATAGAAATCCCACCTTTAAAATTGTTGTTTTGATGTGTCAAAACTGTGTACCAAGGCTAGACCTTAGAGTTATTACCTCAGGTAATCCTTGTATAGGATGATCGAGTTGTAATAGTCTAGGAGAACAGAATCGTCAAAAATTGTGGAATAGTTTTTGAAAAAAAAGTCGTTCAGACAAGAAAATTATCAAGGATAAAGGACGAGAAAAACTGAGCAGAGTAATGGACGCAAAAAACTGTGCAGACGTTCTTTCGCCTATCAAGGATTTTATATCAAAGAAAACTGTAAGAGGCGCTCACAGTTTCAGATCAGGACAGTTTCACGTCAAAGGATTACTTGAATAGCAAGATGCCAAGAGCCATAAAAGAACATTAAAGAAGTCAATAATAAGGGATGGAGACACACTCAGTTATGACTGGCGTACAACGTTGTTCAGCGTCTGACACATAAAGTACAAACTGCCCTGCAAAAAGCATGGCAATGTTACAGAAAAGGTAGAGGAGTAGGTCTACTTTACAGAGAAGGATGGACACTGATTGGACATCCTCCAAAATGTCTCTACCGGCTATTTTCAAATCTCCAACTATGAATAGTAGGAGGATCAGACACAAACTAACGCTTTTGAACACGAATCCAATCGAGCACTTGATAACCTTGTCGTCACTCTACCGAATTCAAAACTCAAACACGCTGAAAGGTCTCAACCGAATGGCATTATTTCTGTGGTTCATTCATTGAACAGGAGGAATTATTGCTTAAGGAATCTTCCGAGATTCACCGTGTGACACTATGTACACGAGGATTAAGTCTGTCGACTTAATCTATTCTCTTGGTGTTCTTACTTTTCAAGAAAGAACATAGCAGCCTGATTTTCTAAGGAAAAGAAGGTTATTATGGGCAACTGCCAACCATCATTCGTTCTGGGAAGAACTGAACCATCCACACACTAGAGAAGGAGAAAGGAGGTTTTTCCTCAATCCATTTCCGATGACTTCCAGTTCTGAGGAGACTTCGAGGTGGTACCTGGCTTCGAGGAACTGAAGAAGGAGTGAAGAACAACAGCCTGTGCGAGTGATCCATTTTGTTGTGGATGGAGGTCTCTACAGCATTTGGCTATAGATCGTGAGGATTGTATCTTCATTACTTAGTGAATTATCGGATCAATATCCGAAGAGTGGATGTAGGATTTAAGGCTCCGAACCACTATAAATATCTTGCCTAATTTACAGCTTTACTTTCTATACGCATTATATAGTTTTCATTTGTATTTGAAACCTTCAACACTTGTCTGAAAAGTGTTGAAGTGTATAATTGTTGACTGCTCATAACTGTAAACTAGTAATCTAATCTGCTGGCTAACACAAATTGTCGATTTTAGAACTGCAACTTAAAAACTGAGTGAAGTAGAAATTGAACTGCCTGCGTTTAACAGAGCAACAACTATCTTTATACTTTCGTTGCACATCATATGTACTTTGATCTGGGACCAACAAGTGGTATCAGAGCAGGTCGGTCTTTCTAGACTGTCCTGTTTTGAGTCGGTTAAAACCAGATCCATACTTCCTTGCACGCTTAATTGTTTGTTAAGTGTGTTTAGCGAGTAGGTTACCTCAAGATAATGATGAGTTATCTAAGCCTTCCCAAGTACAACTCGGAGAAGTTCGAAGTATGCAAGAAGAGGTGCCTCATTCAACTGAGAGCTCAGCATCCAGAGATGGATGAAATCTTAATGAATGGACCCTGAAGATCCAAAAGCCTAAAATACAACACACAGGTTCAGATGATCCAGGTGGTGTCGAAATGATAGATAAACCACTGGATGAGTGGACACTTGAAGACAAGAAACGCCATCAGCTGGATCCCATCGCTCAAGAAATGATTATGCAATCTCTCCCAGAATCTCTTATGGATGAAGCCATACAGAAAAACAATGCTAAAGAGTTATGGGACTGGATCAATGAGCTTACCAGGGAAACAGAAGCTTTGAGACACAATAAAAAACAAATATGCGTCGACAAATATGAATCCTTCAAGATGCTTCTTGGAGAAACAATCAAATCAATGGAAACAAGATTTAACGCCATTGTCAGCGAAATGAAAAATCTTTGTAGAGAAGAAAAGGCGGGTGATATGAATGCCAAAATTCTTTCGAGACTACTGAAGGAAGACTGGTTTGTCAAAATCACCAGTTTGAAGACCATGGATCTCTTAAAAATGTCAAGCAAAGAGCTGTTCGCCGAACTCCAAGCCCATGAATGGGATATTCAGATGGTGAACAGGAATGAAGTTGTTAGAACCCCAAATTCAAAAGCTGACGGTGATGCAACATTCTTCGTAAAGAGAGACGTCCAAAGGCGACCAAAGAGGCCAGTTCACTTCGAGAAAACAACCTATCAATCCTCATCAACGAAGGATGCCTCCACCTCAGTTTAAAAGAAGGATACTAAACTGTCAGTTGCCAAACTAAAGGAACAGATGAGGAACCTGGCTGTACTTCTCAAGAAGGCAAAAGGAAAAAGGAAGGAAACTCTGACCAGTGAGCAAAGGTTCACAAAGAGAGAGCCACGCACATGCTATGAATGCAACTCTCCTGATCATCTAAAGTACGAATGCCCTCTAGTTTCTCAGGAGGAGGGAGACAGACTGAAGAAGGTGTTTGAAAGGAGAGCATCTAAAGTTGTGGCCCAAGCAATGCTCACAAGAATTGAAGTGCCAGATGTACATGACCATGATGATGGCTACTACACGTCTGAGGATGAAAACGATGAGGAAGCACTTCTTACCTTCATGGCAGCTATTGATGGAGACATTAGCAATGAAAAGACAACGCTTCAAACTGCAAAATAGTCGTAACAACCCATCTTCCCTCATCTAGTGCATCTACATGTTTGGAAGAAAACTCTGAACCATGTCACTCAAGCTTAGAGGGCGTTTCTCTTGAAAATATCGTAAAAGAATTTGAAAAATTTTATGAGATTAAAAATACTTTAATTAGTGAAAATGCCTCACTGAAATTAGAGATTTCAGTTTCGACCAATGAAGTCAAAAGAATGAGGTCACTCAGTGAGGAATTGGAAAAACTTAAGGATGAGCATTCAAAACTACTTAAAGATTTTGCAAATATTTCAAAAGAATGTGATTCCTTGAAGAAAACTGAGCCTGTAAAATGTGAATGTACCTTCAAAAAGAGCTCAAGAAAATTAGATGAGATTCTGAATGCTCAAAAACAGTCGTCCGATAAACATGGAATTGGTTTCGTTGAGCATCAAAATGAAATGGTTTTGAGTGAACATGAATCCACATCTAGGACAAAGAAAACATTTCGCGCTCTGTCAAAGCCAAACTTAGTCCAAATCGTATGTTGGATGTTGGTCCCATATCAGAGTACGTATGATGTGTAGCGGAAGTATAAAGACAGTTGTTGCACTCTTAAACGCAGGCAGTTCAGTTTCTACTTCAATCAGTTTTTAAGTTACAGTTTTAAAATCGACAGTTTGTGTTAGCCAGCAGATTAGATTACCAGTTTACAGTTATGAGCAGTCAAAAGTTATACACTTCAACACTTTTCAGACAAGTGTTGATGGTTTCAAATACAAATGAAAACTATATCATGCGTATAAAAAGTAAAGCTATGAATGAGGCAGGATATTTATAGTGGTTTGGAGACTTAAGTCCTACGTCCACACTTCGGATATTGATCCGGTAATTCACTAAGTATTGAAGATACAATCCTCACGATCTATAGACAAATGCTGCAGAATGGATCACTCGCCCAGGTTGTTGTTCTTCACTCCATCTTCAGTTCCTCGAACCCAGGTACCACCTTGAAGTCTCGTTAGAACTAGAAGTTGTATGAAATGGAATTAGGACAAACCTCCCTTCTCCTTCTCTGGAGTGTGTATGATTCAGTTCTTCCCAGAACGCATGCTGGCTGGCAGTTACCCGTAATAACCTTCTTTTCCTAAGAAAATTAGGCAGCTTTGTTCTCACTTGATAAGTAAGAACACCAAGAGAATAGATTAAGTCGACAAACTAAATCCTCGTGTACATAGTTTCGCACAATGAATCTCAGAACATTATTTAAGCAATAATGCCTCGTGTTCAATGAATGATCCACGAAAATAATGCCATTCAGCTGAGAGATTTCAGCATGTTTGAGTTTTGAATTCGATAGACTAACGACAAGGTTTTTAAGTGCTCGATTGGATTCGTGTTTAAAAGTGTTAGTTTGTCTCTGATCCTCCTACTATTTATAGTTGAAGATTTGAAAATAGCCGGTAGAGACATTTTGGAGGATGTCTAATTAGTGTCTGTACTTCTCTGTAAAGTAGACATGCTCCACTGCCTTTTCTGTAACACTGCAATGCTTTTTGCAGGGCTGTTTCTACATGATGTGTCAGACGCCGGACAACGTTGTACGCCAGTCATAACTGAGAGTGTCTCTATATCTTATCATTGACTTCTTTAATGTTCTTTTAGGATTGATTGGCATCTTGCTATTCACGTAATCCTTTGACGTGAAACTGTCATGATCTGAAACTGTGAGCGCCTCTCACATTTTTCTTGGATATACAATCTCTGACAGGCGAAAGATTGTCTGCACAGTTTTTCGCATTCGTTACTCTGCTCAGTTTTTCTCGTCCTTTTTCCTTGATAGTTTTCTCGTTTGAACGACTTCTTCTTCAAAAACTATTCCACAACTTTTGACGATTCTCTTCTTCTAGACTATTAAAACTTGATCATCCTATACAAGGATTATATGAGGTAATAACTCTAGGGCCTAGACTTTGGTACACAGTTTTGACACATCAAAAAAACAATTTTAAAGTTGAGATTTCTACATCAACACCTAACAATTTCCCCCTTTTTGATGTTGTCAAAACCATACCTCTAAGTCTATCTAAATCGGCTAGAAGATGCAGTTGATCTGAGTTTACAAGGTTTGTCAATCTAAGACTACTCAGAACTGCGCTTCTTCTACACTCGACCTACTCTAATTGATCTTCCCCCTAAATGGGAGAGAACATTCTCGATTAATATAAATCAAATTAGAGCGATAAGAGAAAGGATTGTTGATCACACTGGAATGTGTGAATTCGGCCAGTCAAGAATCTAGGTAAGAGACAATGAGTAGTTGTCTTCAAACTACCAGTTTTTCACTTTTCACTATATATGTTATACTACAAGTACATGAAAAGTTTTAAAATTGCGGTAAAAAAAGAAAACACAAAATAATTCAAATTAACAGAGCTACTCCTTTTGCTTGTCTTGATGCTTGTCCTTCTCGTTATCTTGATTTGAGGAATCTGCGTTCTTTGGCTTTGAGGAGGTTGCGGCAGATGTGGAGGATCCAGCTTGCGCCTTAAGAGTTGCGGTCACTTCCATGAAGAGTTTCAACTCTTGTTCTCTAGAAGCCTTTATTGCTTCTAATTGCAATCTTAACTCTTCATCCCACAATCTTTGTTCCTCTTCTCGCCTTCTCTGTTCCTCTTCTCATCTCTCTAGGATTTTCAACTGCAGCTTCATAGTTTCATCTCTTCTTTCTTCCACCGTTTTGACAAAATCAAAAATAGTAAGTATCTGCTGATCCATCTCCTGTCTCAGAACATCAAGGGGTAGGTGAGGTGCAGCTACAGAGACGGGGTCGGGAGACATTGTTCTTTCAGGTGCAGCCAGTGCTCTAGAGTCTCCACCGGTTTGACTCTGAGATGTAGCATTTAATAACTCAAGTTGAAGTTGAGCTCTGCTGGTTGCTTCCTCCTTCTCTTTTTGCTTTGCTGCTGCTACTGCTGCATTTCTTGCTTTTTTGGCACGTTCTCTTCTTCATTTCTAATGGCTTCAGCAGTTGCTGCTTCTTCCTCTTTTCTTCTCAGTTCAGCTGCTGCTCCTTCTTCTTGCTTTCTCTTTAGCTCAGCAGCTTCCCCTTCTTCTCGTTTCTTTTGCACTGCCTCAAGTCTTCTTTGCTCAGCTTCGCGGTTTAATCTTTGGATATCTTCTTCTTCCTTGCAAATTTTTTGAGCTTTCATAACATAATATTCTTCAGCAGTTTTGATTCAGAATAACTACTGAAAGTGCTTTTTAAGAAACAATTTCACTTGTCATTGACGAACAAGCTCGACAGCTTTCTCGGTAGTTTTTGCAAGAGATATAGCTTGGGAGAGTAAGATCACTTGAGCCAAAGCCTCTTCATATTCTTTCCTGAGCTATTTTTCTAGCTCCATTTCTTCTTCTTTTTCAAGCTGGGAGAGACGTGTCTTGAACATTTGCTCTTTTTCATTTAACATCTGTCGCTGTTCATTTAGTTGCTCAAGGGCAGCGTGATATTTAGTGATCTTTCATCTGATGGTTTCTAGATTCAATGCTTCTTGGTTCGTAGCAGTCTCATGTTGAAAGTTATGTGGATCAATTCCCCCTGAATTCAAGAAGGGAATGTTCTCTTATTCTGCTTCCTTAATTAATTCTTCTTCCTCTTCAGAATCTTCAGAAGCGGTTCTACCATCCTCAGGCTGTTCTGGTCTTTGAGATGTAGTTTTCTCAAAATTAGATGATGAGGATCATGTCATCTCTTCAAAATCTACGTGCTTCTCTGTTGTGTAGATTCCAAGCTCCTCAAGCTGAAGCCGTTCAATATCGTCAGCAGACATGTGCTCAGGGTTCAAAGCAGTCTCTGGTAGTTTGGAGGATTGACCAGCCCCTTCAAGTGTAGCATCGAATTCCAATTTCTTGGCAACTGTCCTCATTAATTTTCCCATACTTGTCTTCTTCCTCTTCTTACATTGGGGATGTTCACGGATAGTTTGTTTACCTTTCAGAGCTTGCTGTGAACCTTCTCCAGAGTTTATCTCCGTTTGTTTCCTCTTATTCCTTTTTTGCCTATGTTCATATTTTTGAGCTGAGGTGCCAGTTTTCTTAGGTTTCTTGGGACCCTTGACAGTTCGAACTGGCGGGATGGTAGCGAGACTCTCAATCTTCTCAGCATCTACTTCCTTGTCATCAAAACTATCATACCCTTCATCATCACCATCGTTTCCATTGTCATCTCCTTCATCTCTTTGAGTCAAACGGTAGACTGGATCCTTTGGTGGAATGAAATCGGATAGTATAAGATCTTCCCCCTCATTTTGTATTCCTAGAATACTCTCAAGACGGTAGCTAACCTTCAAACCAAAACCGACACTTTATGAAAACTTGCCATCCTTTTGGATGCCCTTCTTTTTCTTCGCATTTTCCAGCAATCGCCCAAAGATATATGCTGCCCAATTTCTCTCAGGACAGTCATCAAGAGCCATCATCAAGGCATATTTGGGAATGTTTAACTCAAATAAGGATCCAATGCCACAATAGATCTTCTTTAGTGCGATCTCACTGAGTGTCTTATAGAATGGGTTCAGTTCAGACACCTTGGTGGCGGGTCTGAAATTTTCATGAATCTGTGGCTTCTTCCACTTCAACTAATGAGTCTTCAGAGCCTCTTTATTATCAAGGAGATAGCTGGCGATGTTGACTCCTGTCTTTGGTAGATGAAAATGTTGAGCGACGAGATCAGGATCAACCCTTATATCCTGCAATGCAAATTCGTCTGGAAGAACCGATTACGTTCGTCAAATATCACATTTTTGTAGAACTCGGCTATGCGATTAGGGTTGAATCTCTGGGGACTGGCATTAAAGAACTTCATTAGATTCTCCTTTATGAGCTTCGCGGCGATCTCTGTAGAAATCGCCTTGTCTGACGTGATTGAGGCAAAATTCTTCCAATTTAAGATTTTATTCTTTACAACTGGCGATGCCCGGAACTGTTGGTTGGTGAGACCGAAATCATCAATTATTTGAAATATTTTTTCTTGTGAGGTCTCCTCAGTGACTATGAATGGTTCAGGGTTGACGGAGGTGCTGGTATCCCTAATTTGAGTCTTCTCTTTCGACATGATTGGGAGATGAAATGTGGATGAGTTAGAAGACTTGGAGTAGAGACCTATAGATTTTCTGGAAGGATTGACTCATAGAGAGTTGAGTGTTCAAAAGAGAATGTCGAAGACGACGACAAAAAAGGTTTAAGAGATTTTCGTGATCGATCATCTAACAGAACTATAGGCTAAGATTGAAACCCCTTTTTGAATTGAACGACTAAGATAGATACTGACATAGGCGGCGGTTCACAATGTCTGGCACGCCATTCAGTAGTGCATGGGAGAGTCGACGTGGCTCTGAGTAATACGCTGTTGAGGTGTCCACATTTAATGCGACATGCAGCCAAAAACTTTGTCGAATTAGAAAATTCGCGCCTTTGACTAAGGCAGTTTTCTCTATCCCATGTCTTCATATAATTGCTTAATTGTTGGGAAATTTGGCTGAGTTTCCTCTCCCCAGTAGCTACTTGTTTAGATTCTAGTTTGGTGTTTTGGTGGATCAAATCCTAAGTCCTACCAGCGTCAGTTGTCTCTAGATAGCTCTAGATCTCAAATGTAAAGTCCTGTTTAGGTCTTTTGAGTTGTAAGTCGCAGCTGATCAAGACTCATGCTGGCTACTGTTCACCAGCATGAGATGTACTACCAGTTGAGAAAAGTCTCACCAGCAAGCGACTGACAAGACTCGTGCTGACACTGTTCATCAGCATGAGAAGAGCTAATGACTGGCTACTGTTTACCAGTTGGGAAGGTTTTCATCAGCAGGGAGCTGACAAACCTTATCAGCAGAATAGGTGTTCTCACTAACACTGTTCACCAGCGGTGAAGCCACCAGTCATGGGAGATTCCAAGAGTTAACATCAGACATATTGGTAGACTTAGATTGTGCCAGCGCAAAGTCACCAGCAGAGACTGCCAGCACCAAGATCACCAGCATGTTCTACCAGTCGGATGTTACCAGCAGAATTCAAGATTCACTCTCCCAGAGTCTTATAGACAAAAAGAAGATTCGTCTGAGGAATAAACTGACAAAGCATGACTTTAAGGGAGGATACCTTAAAGTCTATCAGTTCAAGACACCAGTTCCGATTCCTCGTACTGACGAATAGTGCCGTTCTGACATAAAGAGATCAATGTCAGATAAAGTGGACAAAAGCATGGCGCTTTCCGGAAATTCCTACCTGCCGCCGTCAGAAGGACATGCGACGACAGAGACCTTTTCCGGATGAGTCCAAACGGCTAGAAATTTGAATGGGATCCTGCGTCTATAAATAGGTCGGAGCTACCAACATTTAAGACGCTTGCTTCCAACATTCAATACTCTTGACCTACCGAAAGACTCAGAATTTATTACGCTCAAGCAAGCAAGCAAATCTTTCGAGGCCTTTCTAAAGGCTATCCGTGTGTTGATTTATTCAAACACGTTCAAGCTTCCAGCTTGTAAGTTACAGATCTCGTTGGTGTTCTTTCTCTTCTGAGGAAGTTCACAGCAGCTCTTGTGCCAGCCAGCACCTGAGTTATTACGGGCTTTTTGCCGTATTGAGAAGACACGTTCTTGGGAGAACTAAACACCCACGCAGTCAGCTAAGGAGGTTGAAGTGACGTGCTCGCACTCCAACAGCTGATCAGAGTTGAAGAAGGACAAGGCCGGGAGCGGTTGATCTAGTGAACTGGTGGACGAGGCATTCACCAGCTAGAGATAGATCGTAGGACGCTTGTACCCGATTACTCTTAGTGAAATTTCCAGTGCTACGACTGGAGAGTGGACGTAGATCAGTTGATCGAACCACTATAAATCCTTTGCCTTTTATCAGCTTTCTGCATTTCATACTGATTTAAAACCCAGCACCCAAGTGCTGGTGTATATCTGAAAACTGATATAACTGTGCAAACAAGGCTAAAAACATTCTAAGTCTTGAGCTACCAGCTGACGAGCCAGTTGCCAGTCAGCTGAGTACTCAGAGTGCCAGTTAACTTACCAGCTGACAAGGTCCCAGTCAGCTGAGTAACCAGCAGAGCGCAAGAAACGAACTAACACATTTTCCGCTGCCTAGTTATACCCTGATAATTCGGGACCAACAAGTGGTATCAGAGCGGACGGTTCTTATAGACCGTTCGTATCTGAGTCGCTTAGGACCGTGATCCACGTTTCCTTGCGCTCTCTTCTTTTTGCTTGTCTGTTTGATTAGCTCAGGTACATCAAGATGAATATTCCAAAGCTACTCGACTACAAGTCTGTGAAGCATGATACATGGCGGAAGAGGACTCTTATCTCTCTAAAGAGCATTCATCCAGAGATGAAAGATGTGCTAGAGACAGGGCCGATTGAGATCACCAAGATTCAGCACCAGCTAGGAGATCGTCCAGCTGCCGTGATCCCAAAGCCCCAAGACGAATGGAATGCTGAGGACAGGAAGCGGAATCAGTTGGATTCCATTGCTCATGAACTGATCCTGGCATGTCTTCCAGAGTCATTGATGGAGGAAGCACTCCAGTTCAACAATGCCAAGGGAGTATGGGATTATCTTGATAGTCTAGGTCAAGAAACTGATCAAATGAAACGCAACAAATTGCAGGTTGCGGTGGACAAGTATGAGTCCTTCCAGATGCTGCCTGGAGAAACCATCAAGGAGATGGAGGCGAGATTCAACGCCATCGTTAGCGAGCTAAAGTCCCTGGACAGGAAGTATTCAAATGAAGATCTTAATGCCAAGATCCTGTCCAAGATGCCCAAGGAGGACTGGTTCGTGAAGACCACAGCTCTGAAGGAGAAGGACCTGTCCAAGATGACTCCCAAGGAGTTATTTGCTCAGTTGCAGGCACACGAGTGGGACATCCAGATGGTGAACAAGAATGAGGCCATCCGGAACATCGGATCCCCCAGCATCAAAGCTCAAGACGAAGCTTATTTCGTCAAGAAGGACTTCAAGTGGAAACACAAGAAGCCCTTCCATGCTGACAGATCTGCTGCCCAGCACAACCAGCCGAAAGAGATCCCAGTCACATCGGGATCTAACTCAAAAGACGGCGAGAGCTCTATCGCAGATCTTGAGCAACAGATGAAACGACTGGCTTTCCTTCTGGAGAAAGCCAAGTCAAAGCAGGGAGTATCTCTGAGCTCAACTGACGGAAAATTCGTCAAGAGAGCTCCCCGTGCTTGCTACCAGTGCCAATCCCCTGATCATTTAAAGTTTGAATGTCCACAGGTGGACAAAAATGAGCGGGAAAGGCTAAAGAAGCTCTTTGAAGAGCGCGCCTCCAAGGCCGTTGCCAAGGCTATGCTGACCAGGACTGAGATGCCTGACATACCCGACCATGATGATGGGGAGTATGCGTCAGACGAGGAGTCAGAAGAGGAAGCTCTACTGGCACTCATGGCAGCTTTTGGGGAGGAGTCAGCTGAAGGAAGTGCTGACAGTGAAGAGGCACTTGCAGCTGATGATCAGGTACAATCATCAGCTTCCCCAATGCATATCATGCCTTCTATCAGTTTAGACGATTCTGAGTCGCATTGCTCCGACTCAGAAGCTGTCACCATAGACATTCTTCAAAAAGAATTTTTAAAATTTTATGAAATAAAGAATGTCTTGGCTGGCGAAAATGCTTCGCTGAAAGATCAAATTTCTGTCTTGACCAAGGAGATTGAAAAATCGAGGTCAGTCAGTGAAGAGCTAGCCACTTTGAAAAAGAATCACTTTGAGTTGCTCCAAGATTTTCAAATTACAAAAACTGAGCGAGATAACTTTCACGATCTCGTTCTGGAGCAAGAAAATAGAATAAATTTTTTGAATAAAGGCTCAAAGGATTTGGAAAAGGCTCTATCGCATTGGAGAAAGCCTTCTGATAAGTCCGGGTTGGGATTTACAAAAGATTTGAGCATAAATCAGCCCGAACGAATCAGTACTGGTAAGGGTAAGGGCAAACTGGTAAATGCATCAGCACCAGCTGGTAATACCAGTCAGTCCCGTGTGGCTGATCAGCATAGGAACCATAAGTCCAGATACATAGGTGAGTCATCAAGACAAAATCCTCAACTGGCAAGATCCTCTGCTGACAGGATGCCAGCATACCCGAAGACGCAGACTAAGCCGAAATATTCTAAGGCAAGGAAGTCAGCGTCAGCTGCCAGTGGAATCCGACAGCCAGCACCAGCTGTTCAGAGATTCCACGCCCAACCTTACAAGTATGCCAGTTGCCAGCATGCTTACAAGGGATCCAAATCTCAGCGGAATACTGAGAGAAGGATATTTCCCGATAGGAGGAACACCTATCGGAGGCCTGAGCCCAATCAAAACCTTTTCTCAAGGGCTGGGAAGGCTATTCATCGTGGTCCACAATTCCAGAGACCACAAAGGCAACACATGCCGTCGGAAAGAAATTTCCGACACCCTCAGAGGAAGAATACTTCCAGAGGAACCGCACACACAACCACACCTTCCAAAAACAAATCCATGCATTATTTTAAAAGGAAGGGAAAGGCCACAAGTGATGTCAGCAAGGCTAACACC
The DNA here is from genome assembly GCA_026898455.1 of Plectranthus barbatus. Taxonomy (NCBI): domain Eukaryota; kingdom Viridiplantae; phylum Streptophyta; class Magnoliopsida; order Lamiales; family Lamiaceae; genus Plectranthus; species Plectranthus barbatus. Next base: position 40,029 of record JAPKLW010003411.1, read on the forward strand.
GAGCTGAAGATTACTCAAGTCTGGATTCCAAAAGGAATGATCCAGAGATCTAACCCTGCAGGACCCGCTGATGATCGGGGACCTAAATAATTTCATTTTCTTGCAGGAACAGGATCATGCAACACAGCTTCAGAGATCGAGCGAGTGGATCATAGATAGTGGTTGCTCGGCTCATATGACTGGTGAGGAGTTCCTATTTTCTGAGCTCACCAAGGTCAGAGGACCTCCAGTTATTTTTGGTGATAACTCCAAGGGCAGAGTTATTAGCAAGGGCTGCATCGAGAAGGATGATGTCAGAATTGTGAATGTATCCCTTGTCACCAATCTGAAGCACAACCTCCTGAGCATCAGTCAGCTGTGCGACAATGGTTATACCATTGTGTTTGACAAATCAGGGTGCCAGATCAAGAATGAAGAGTCTGGCGAGACCAAGCTGAAAGGTGTCAGGAAAGGAGGTCTCTATGTTGTTGACTGGCAAAGCGGGAAGACTGATACATGCTTTGTAGCCACCAGTTCCATGGAAACTAACTGGTTGTGGCACAAAAGGTTAAGTCATCTAAATTTCAAAACTATTAATTATCTAACCAAGCATGATCTTGTAGATGGTCTTCCCAAGGGCGGGTTCAAGAAGGAAGGAATTTGCAAAGCTTGCCAGCAAGGCAAACAAACTAGGAAGTCCTTCAAGAACCAGTCGCCAGTCTGCCCCAGTACCAGTCAGGTACTCGAGTTGTTACACATGGACCTGTTTAGACCAGTAACACCGCAAACCATTGGAGGAAGACGATACTCGCTGGTGGTAGTCGATGACTACTCGCGCTATACCTGGGTAAAGCTTCTCAGAACCAAGGATGAGGTGAAGATCATTCTTCCAGAATTGATCATCCAAGCTCAGAAACAGAGAGAAGCTGTGGTAAAGCGAATTCGATCAGACAATGGGACTGAATTCTGCAACAGTCTGCTGATGGATTTTTGCGCGGAGGCCGGGATCAAACATGAGAGATCTACACCAAGGCAACCGCAGCAGAATGGACTGGCAGAACGTAGGAACAGGACGCTGAAAGAAGCGGTCCGGTCCATGCTGGCTGAGTCCGGCTTGGGACAGAGTTTCTGGGGAGAAGCGTTGGCGACTGCCTGCTATACTCAGAATAGAAGCGGGATCAACGACAGACTCCAGAAAACTCCCTACGAAGTGTATTTTGGTCGTAAGCCTTCTATAGCTCATCTTCGTGCATTCGGTTCACCATGTTATATCCATAATAATGGGAAGTCGAAGTTAAATGCTTTCTCGCCTAAGGCTGATGAGGGTGTGTTCGTCGGATATGGGCATCCCTCTCACAAGGGCTATAGAGTATTTAACAAGACTACCCAGCTTGTGGAAATAACATGCAATGTTGTTTTTGATGAAGCTACTTTAGTGCGCAGGACCTTACGCCAACTGGCTGAAGATGTTCCTGAGGTCGAGGATGTCAGCGACCAGTTGGGCAGGAATTCTTCCGATGCTCAACCAACTGGTTCGACTAGACCTATGAATGGATCATCTTCACAACCAGTTCCCTCAGGTGCCCATCAGGAACCTGAGAGGGTCGGTGATGCAAATGACCTTGCTGAGACCTTACACTCAATCTCCCTGAGTGGATCTAGCAAAAATCAAGGGGGAATTCCGACTGGAATCTTTGAGCCAGAAGACAACGATGAACCAGCTGGAATGGAGATACCAGCTGATACTGACAACGTTGGTGAAGGTTCGGGAAGTCAGTCAGACAGTGGAGCTGAGGAAGATGTTCCGACTGGCGAAGGTCAACCACCAGTTGAAATTCCAGTTCCGACTGGTGAAGGTCAACTGCCAGTTGCAGTTCCAGCTCCGACTGGTGAAAATGTGGAAGCACCAGTTATCAGGACAGAAGAACCTATTTCACAGCCAGCACCAGCAGTCGCTGGTCCTCCCAGATGGCTGAGGGATCACCCAACTGATGCTATTCTCGGTGATCCGGAAGGTTCTGTCCAGACTCGACACGGCAGTGCGCTCCTAAGTTGTTTTATTTCTCAAATGGAACCTACTTCCATAGGAGTTGCGCTAGAATCCGCTGATTGGATTAATGCCATGCAAGAGGAGCTTGCTGAATTCACTCGCAATAATGTTTGGGACTTGGTGGAGAGACCATCACATCAGTCAGTGATTGGCACCAAGTGGGTTTTCAAGAACAAGCGAGATGAGAATGGCACCGTGGTCAGAAATAAAGCTCGTTTAGTTGCCAAAGGTTACAGGCAGTGTGAAGGGATCGATTTCGATGAGACCTTCGCACCAGTTGCCAGAATGGAGGCGATACGGCTGTTCCTTGCGTATGCAGCGTATCACGGCTTCACAGT
>JAPKLW010003412.1:0-42371 GCA_026898455.1 Plectranthus barbatus
ATCAATGACTAGGAAAATCCGATGATTGAAATCGTATATGACTAATTTGACGTGGGTGGGTGCCTTTACACGTGGCATGCGCGGATTCATCACCGCCTGTTAATCATTTAATGCATCGTATCAGATACGATAAACATTGGAATTTGAAATCCCCACCTTTATACTTCCATACTGACTAAGAGTCAGTTCTAAACTGAGAGTTAGAACTCAGTTTAATTCCGCATCAGTCCTTCAAAAATCTTCTAAGTATTGAAACCAAAACTTGGTTTTTCTTGGCAAGTCAGTATGGTCCACCAAAATCTCAAAAAATTTGCTAAGTAGTGAAAGCCATACTGAGTACGCGTCCTTCATGTAGAAACTTAGTTGGAAGAAAGTTTCTCCTTCTTTTGTGGACACCACTTAGAATGTTCTTAAATAATTGTCTAAGTAGAGAACTCCATACTGGGTTGCGTAGACACCACTTATGAGGATTTTTTTAAAAATTGGTTAAGTATGAAGCCTCCATATTGAGAAATAAGCCAAGTTTTAAAACCGAGAGTTTGAACTCAATTTTAATCCACGACGGTCTTCTTCGAACCAAGTTTTTTCAATATTCTAATCTTCACCATACTTGGTATTTTGAAAGAATTTGAAAACTAGAAAAAATAAGAGCTTGAACTTAGTTTTATTCCGCATTTACTCATCTTCAATCGCGATCTCGTCAAATTCCAACAAACCATATTTGATGCACAACTCCTTGAATATGGTTTCAGGGAGTGGTTTGGTGAAGATGTCCGCAAGTTGATCTTCAGCACGAAGGTACTCCACGGACACGTCCTTCTTTTTGACATGGTCTCTTATGAAATGATGCCTTATGTCAATGTGTTTGGTTCTTGAATGGTGAACTGGGTTCTTCGTTATCAACATTGCACTGCTGCTGTTATCACAATAGATTGGTACGCACCCAGTTTCGACCTCATAATCAAGCAATTGTTGTTTGATCCATAGTACTTGAGCACAACAGCTTGTGACAGCAACATACTCTTCTTCGGTCGTTAATGTGGCCACTGAATGTTCCTTCGTGCTGAACTAACTTACAAGCTTGTGTCCTAAGAAATGACATATTCCACTTGTGCTCTTTCGGTCGATTCTGCATCCTTTAAAATTGAGTCTGAGTAAGCATTCAAAGTAAGTTCGTCAGTTTTAGGATACAAATACCTAAAGAGTCTGTCCCTTTAAGGTATTTTACGATTCTTCTTGCAACCTCCATGTGTGACTTCTTTGGGTTGGCTTGAAACCTCGCACATACTCGAACTGAGTAGGAAATATCTGGCTCACTTGTAGTTAAGTACAACAACGGTCTAATAATGCCTCTGTACGTGGTGGGGTTGACTTCTTCCCCTTCTTCATCAAGGTTGATCTGAGCACTCGAGCTCATAGGAATCCTCAAGGGCTTGGTCTTCTCATGTCAAAATTTGTTGATCAAGTCATTGGTATACATCTTCTGATTGATGAAGATTCCTCCTTCGGACTGAATAGCTTGAAGACCCAGAAAGTAAGTAAGCTTACCCATCATGGTCATCTGGAAGTTGCTTTGCATAAGTTGGGCAAACTTCTCACATAGCTTCAAGTTTCTTCATCTGAAGACAATATAGTTGACATAAATCTGAACACGAAGGATGTCTATTTCATCCTTGATTCTGAACAGTGTAGTGTTGATCTTGCCTTTCTGGAAACCATTTTTGAGGAGAAACTGAGACAAGGTCTCATACCAAGCTTGGGGTTCTTGCTTCAACCTACAAAGAGCCTTCCTTAATTTGTAAACTTGATTTCCTTCTTTAAAGCCTGGGGGTTGTTCCATATATACTTCTTCTTTTAGCTCCCCATTCAGAAATGCACTCTTCACATCCATCTGGAAAACTATGAAGTTTTTGTGTGCGGCATAAACAAGGAAAAGTCTGTAAGCTTCAAGTCTGGCTACAAGAGCAAAAGTCTCATCGAAGTCGATTCCTTCACATTGATCATATCCCTTTGCTACGAGCCTTGCTTTATTCCTTACTATGTTTCCAGACTCATCTTTCTTATTCTTGAAAACCCTTTTGGTGTCAATGACTGACTGATGATTTGGTCGATCCACCAAGTGTCATACTTCATTTCTCTTGAACTCGGCAAGCTCCTCTTGCATGGCATTTATCCAGTCAGTTGACAACAGAGCATCTCCAATCTTTGTGGGGCTCTGGATTCTGATAGATAAAATAAGTAAGCAATGCGCTTCCTTGTCTTGTGCGTACTGAGTTTACAATATCATCAAGCACGACTTCTTATGGATGATATCTCAACCACTTTGGCTTCTGGAGCTTAGTGACTTCTACAGATTGAACAAATGCTCCACGATACTCAATACCGTCTGTTCCCGATACTAGAATTTGAACTAAGGTTGATTCCATCATTGATAGATTTCTGGAGTAGGAACTTGATCTTCAGCTCCTAGACTTGAACCTTCTTCTCCAGTGATGACTTTCCACGATTTGCATTGCTTGATCTTCCTAATTCACAGCAGGTTGAACCTCGTCAGGATGAACTTCTTCATCTTCAGGTAAGTCAGCTTGGGTAGCCAACTCAGTTTTAGTTTGGCCTCCAAAATAAGTTTTATCTTGAACGCCTGAGGTTCCACCTTGATTGATACCTGTGGTATTTGTTAGTGAATCAATGGCCTCAGCAAGGTCAGTTGCATCAACGGCCTGGTCCTCTGGAATACTCTATTGATCATTTAGAGATCTAGCCTGAGAAACTTCATTAGAATTTTCTTTTTCAGAGATAAGTTTCTTGCAGGCATCTTTGATCTCGTGATCACCAAGCTCCAGGTCCTTCAAGGTCCGGCACAATAAAATAGACTCATAAAAAACAACAGAGCATGTCATTTTCGCAAGTCCGGTGGTCTTGTTAAGTACTCTATATCCCTTATATGAAGGGTGTCCATAACCAAGGAACACACCTTCATCGCCTTGGGTCTGAAAGTATTTAACTTTGACTTTCCATTATTATGGATGTAACATGGAGAATCGAAAGCACGGAGATGGGCTATAAAAGGCGTACGACCATTGTAGACTTCCATACCGACTTTCCAATTAAGGTCAGTATAGGCAGCCCTCATACCGACTTCTCATAAGTTAGTATGGTAAGCCCTCATAGTGACTTATGATGGTAAACACTATACTGAGTACCAAAACTCAGTATATGATGGAGCTTAAGTAGCAGCTGTGAGACATGATCCAGTCTACATTCCGAGTGGGCCAATGACTAGAGCTCGAGCAAGGACTTTGAGGGCTGGATTGAGTGAGTTGATTAAAGATATTTGGGCTGCAAATATTTTCAAGGAATCGTTGCTATTGGAAGAATTAAACGAAGTCAAAAAAATTACTAATTTAATTATATGTAGTGATTGGGCTTAGTTTAATTTATTCAGTTATTTTGGGCCACATGTTTAGGCCTTGTTTAAGTAATTTTTGAATTTATTAGCTTTATTTTCGAATTTGATTCCTTTTTTAAATTAGGATTTGAGTTGCCTATATGTAGGCCTTGTTATTGAACAATTTATTCAGTTTTTTTTAGTTTAATAAAATTTTGAGGTTTTCTCCTATATTCTGAAAGGCTCAAATTCAAAATTATACATTATTAATAGGGTTTCAATCTCGATTAATCAATTGGACATTCATATCCGTTGGTGGTGTCTTCGCGTATATCCATCGTTGTTGGATCAATCCACTTCTTGGGTCGTAAGAGATTTCAATCTGGACTACAGTACTTGAAGGTTTTTGAATCAAAAGGTGTTCGATCTTCCCATATTATCAAGTTTAGTTTGCTTCTGCGTCGTATATGAGTTGAATCGTTCGAGTTCCTGGGCAGCGATCTAAACCTTCCGACGAGGATCGTATCATTTTTGTATCAATATCCAGGTCGTACCCTTCCTCTTCCTTTTCTTAAATTTTTGTGTCTATTTCGTGCGTGTCATAGTTTCCCACAGTTTGATTCTTATATCCTCGTGTCTTTGAGTTAATTTCTTGTCCTTCCTTTGAGTCAATTTCATGTCCTTCCTTTGTGTCTTGGGTATTAGGGTTTCGAATTGTTGAGTTCCTTGTAAGTCAAAGATTTGAATTATCTCTCTCATCATATTAGATCAATTCAAATCTTTCCTTTTATCTTTTTACCTTATCCATATCTTTTTTTGATTACCAAGTAAAATTGGTAATTTCCTTGGCCATATTATTTCCTTTTTGAATTACCAAACAATTTGGTAATTACCATATAAAAAAGGGTAAAAAAAATATATAAAAAAAAATTCGAACAAAAAAACAAAAGAAAGAGTTCCAAGGAAAAAAATAATGGTAAAAAAAATTGAAAAAGGAGTCAAAACAAATAAAAAAAGGGGGAGTAAAAATAATTAAAAAAATTCCTAATTTTTTTTATTTCTACAAGTGTCTTTTTGCCTGTTTTGCTGGCAAATCCTATTTTTATCGTAAATTTTGCATACGGTGTCCGTTTTTTGCTTTATTATACTTTTCGGAAACTTCTCAGCGAGATCAACAAGACACACTACTTCGTTGTGACATAAGGTTCTTTTTGTCATATTCTTTTTTATCAAGTAGTTATTGCCTTCCGAAAATTTTTCCGAAAAAAATTTTCATTCATTTTTGGTCATTTACCTTCCTAGAGTCGTCTAGAGTCTTCCCGCTCAGTTGGTTAGTCGAATTGAAGTCTGTGGAATTTTATAGGCATTTTTTTAGTTTTTCAGAAAGGAGAAAAGAGTGGTAAATGGCTAGAGTGTGTGAGATTATTAGAGGGACTGAGGTGGTGAGGTCCTTCTTTTGTTTGTTATCTAACCTTTCTTGCAGGTATGTCTAAAAGTAATAATTCTGAAGAGTTGAAAGGAAATGAGACTGTTGGTGGTGGTCAGGTCAAGTACATAATGGAGGCCATGAAATCTGAATTGACTAGGTTGCTGAAGAGTGAGATGAATGTCATGCATCAACGAGTAGATGATCTCGAGATCTCTGTGACAGAAAAGACTCGACGAGACTCATCTGATAGTCATAGGAGTACTAGGAGAGGAGGACGTGGCGGTCGAGGTGGCCGAGGCTCGAATAGGAGACACATTCCTCATGATTAGAAGGATGTCGATGACTATGCCGAGGAGGAGTCATATAATAATAATCTGAGGACAATCAAGACGAACATCCCGTCTTTTTAGGGAAAGAATGACCCCGAATTGTATCTTGAGTGGGAGCGAAAGGTGGAGATGATGTTCGAATGCCACAACTGCAGTGGAGTTCTCTAATTACGCTCTCGTGTGGTGGGATCAGTTGGTCAGTAGTAGGAGGAGGAATAGGGAGAGGCCTGTTGAGACGTGGGATGAAATGAAGGCTTTTATGAGGAGGCGCTTTATGTTGAATCATTATTACCGAGAGCTGTATAACAAACTGCACAGTTTGAGGCAGGGTACTTGGAGTGGTGATGAGTACTATAAGGAGATGGAAGTGGCAATGATCCGAGCTAATGTAGTGGATAGAGAGGCGACAATAACTAGGTTTCTGGTTGGACTAAATTGGGAGATTCAGAATACGGTAGAGCTGCAACATTATGTTGAGTTGGATGACATTGTCCACATGGCAATCAAGATTAAGGGACAACTCCAGAGGAGGGGCAATGACAGTAATACGAGGCAAAACCCTACAGGCTGGAGAGAATAGCAGACTGGCAGTGGTTCCACACCAAAATGAGCTCCGTGGAAGAAGGAGGAGGAGCAGCCTCAAGGGGAGAAGAAGTTATTTGTGAAGCCCAGGTCGATTCTGCAGCTCAAGGTAAATTTGTTACCTCTGAATTTTGTAATAGAGATCGCAAGTGTTATATGTGTCAGGGTTTTGGGCATATTGCTAACGATTGCGCAGATCGGAGAGGCGTGGTGATTAAGGATGATGGAGAGATTGTGACAGATGACAAGATTGATCCGGAGATGCCTGATTTGGATTATCCTGATGAGGATGGAGAAGAGAATGAGGCGCCTGCAGCGCTGAATTTTGTGATGAGAAGGACTTTGATTGCACAACCTACAGTCGGAGATGTTGAGCAGAGGGAGAACATTTTCCATACACATTTTCATATCAACGATAAAGTCTACAACATGATTATAGATGGAGGTAGTTGCACCAATGTGGCGTGTCAGTCAATAGTGCAGAAACTAGGGTTACCGGTAATGAAGCATCCTAGGCCATACAAGCTGCAGTGGCTGAATGATAGTGGTGTCATCAAAGTTGTGAAGCGAGTTAGGTGATGTTTTGCATAGGGAAATATGAGGATGAGGTGTTGTGTGATGTGATTCCCATGCAGGCAAGTCACATACTTTTGGGGCGTCCGTGGCGGTTTGATAGGCGTGTGAGGCATGATGGCTTCATGAATAAGTATTCCTTCGAGTACAAGAAGAAAGAAATTTCACTTGTTCCTCTGACCCCTAAACAAGTCTGTGAGGATCAAGTCCAGTTGTAGAAGAAATCAGGTGTGGTGATGCAGCCACGAGACAATAATGAGAAAGGGATGGTGCATCAGTTTTTTTTAGCTAGGATTGGGGATTTGAAGTGGGTGGTTCAGGAGGGGAGAACATTGGTGTTGTTGATCTACAAGGAGAACCTAATTTTAACTAACATTCTTGATTCGCTACCCCATTCTATTTCCTCTCTTTTGTAGGATTTTGAGGATGTCTTTCCAGATGATACCCCACTAGGGCTGCCACCCATTCGTGGGATTGAGCATCAAATTGATTTCGTGCGTTGAGCAACCCTTCTGAATAGACCAGCTTACTGAACCATGAAGGAGATGAAGGAACTGGGGAGGTAGATCAGAGAGTTGCTGGCCAAGGGGCACATGAGGAAGAGTTTGAGTCTTTGTGCAGTTCCAGTTTTGCTTGTGCCCAAGAAGGATTCGACTATGAGGATGTGCTGCGGTTGTCGTGCTATCAACAACATTATGGTTAAGTATCACCGTCCTATCCCTCGTTTAGATGACATGTTAGATGAGTTGCATGGTGCTTGTGTGTTTTCTAAGATAGATCTGTGAAGTGGATATCATCAGATTAGGATTAAGGAGAGAGATGTGTGGAAAACTGCTTTTAAAACTAAACTTGGTTTGTATGAGTGGTTAGTCATGCCTTTTGGTTTAATTAATGCTCCTAGTACTTTTATGCGTCTTATGAACCATTTTTTGAGAGCATTCATTGGCAGATTTGTAGTGGTTTATTTTGATGATATTCTGATTTATAGTAGGAGTCATGATGATCACATTGAGCATTTGAGGTCTGTTTATGGTGTACTTCGCAGGGAGAGATTGTTTGCGAACATGAAAAAGTGCATCTTTTGCATGGATAAGTTGGTGTTTCTTGGTTTTGTTGTTAGTGCAGATGGAGTGCAAGTGGATGAAGAGAGAATACGAGCTATCAAGAAGTGGCCGCAGCCTAAGGGCATTGGTGATGTACGCAGTTTTCATGCACTTGCCAGCTTTTATAGGCATTTTGTGCCCCACTTCAGTAGCATTGTAGCCCCATTGACTGAAGTGATAAAGAAGAATGTGGAGTTCAAATGGGGAAAAGAGCAAGAGAAGGCTTTTGAGTTGCTGAAATATAAGGTTACACATGCCCCGATATTATCTCTTCCTAACCTTTCTAAGACATTTGAGATTGAATGTGATGCTTCTGGAGTTGGTATTGGTGTTGTGTTGATGCAGGAGAAGAGGCCAGTGACTTACTTCAGTGAGAAGTTGAATGGTGCGACATTGAACTATCCTACATACGATAAGGAGTTGTACGACTTGGTGAGAGATTAGAAAACATGGCAGCATTACTTGTGGTCTAAGGAGTTCATATTCACACCAATTATGAGTCGATGAAGCATTTAAGGGGCATCACAAGCTGAATAAGAGGCATGCAAGGTGGATGGAGTTTGTAAAGACCTTTGCTTATGTCATCAAGTACAAGCAAGGTAAGGAAAATGTGGTCACTGATGCATTGTCTTGAAGGTATGCCTTAATCTCTACTTTAGATGCTAAATTGCTTAGATTTGATTGCATTAAGAGTTTGTATACTTCTGATGAGGATTTTGGTGATGTATTTGTTGCATGTGAGTCATCTGCTAGTGGTGAACATTTTAGGCATGATGGATTTTTGTTTAGGAGAAATAAGTTGTGCATTCCTAGGTGTTCTCTACGTGAGTTATGGTTGTTAGAGTCACATGGAGGTGGTTTGATGGGTCATTTTGGTACTGCTAAGAATTTCGTTGTGTTGCATGAGCATTTCTTTTGGCCTCGTATGAAACATGATGTTGAGAGGGTCTTTGGTAGATGCATTACTTGTAAACAGACAAAGTCTAGGTCTAGTTCTCATGGATTGTATACCTCTTTACCTATTCCTACTGCACCTTGGGTTGATATTTCTATGGATTGTGTTAGGTTTGTCACGAACTGGGCGTGTTAGTGATTCTATTTTTGTGGTTGTTGATAGGTTTTCTAAGATAGCTCATTTTATTCCTTGTCATAAGTCTGATGATGCATCCCATGTTGCTGCTTTGTTCTTTAGGGAAATTGTGAGATTGCATGGTATTCCTAGGACCATTGTTTCTGATAAAGATTTTAAATTCTTGAGCTACTTTTGGAAGACTTTGTGGTGTAAGTTAGGAACTAAATTGTTGTTTTCTACTACTTGTCATCCACAAACGGATGGTCAAACTGAAGTAGTAAATAGGACTTTGTGTTCTTTGTTGAGAGTTGTACTTAAGAAAAATATTAAGAATTGGGAAGAATGTTTGCCTCATGTTGAGTTTGCTTATAATCGTTCAGTTCATTCTGCTACTCAGTTTTCACCCTTTGAGATTGTGTATGGATTTAATCATTTGACTCCTTTGAATTTATCTCCTTTACCTGTGCAAGAGTTTACTAACCTTGATAGGCAGAAAAGAGCTGATTTTGTGAAGCAGATTCATGAGAAGGCAAGGCAAAACATAGAGCGTCGTACTGAGCAGTATGTCAAGCAAGCTAATAAAAGGTGCAAGAAGCTGTTGTTTGAGCCTGGAGATTGGGTTTAGCTGCACATGAGAAAGGAGAGGTTTCCTTTGCAGCGAAGATCGAAGTTGTAACCTCGTGGATATGGCCCCTTCCAAGTGTTGTAGAAAGTGAATGATAATGCATACAACTTGGACTTACCAGGTGAGTACGATGTTAGTGCTACATTTAATGTTGTTGATTTAAGTTCTTTTGATATAGGAGACAGCTTGGATTTGAGGACAAATCCTCTTGAAGAGGAGGGGAATGATGGAGCCCAAGTAGCAGCCGTGAGAGACGATCCTATCTACATTCCGAGTGGGCCGATGACTAGAGCTCGAGCAATGACTTTGAGGGTTAGATTGAGTGTGTTGATTAAAGACATTTGGGCTGCAAATATTTCCAAGGAATCGTTGTTGTTGGAAGAATTAAACGAAGGCCCAAAAATCACTAATTTAATGATGTGTAGTGATTGGGCTTAGTTTAATTTATTCAGTTATTTTGGGCCAACATGTTTAGGCCTTGTTTAAGTAATTTTTGAGTTTATTAGCTTTATTTTCGAATTTAATTCCTTGTTAGAATTAGGATTTGAGTTGCCAATATATAGGCCTTGTTATCGAACAATTTATTCAGATTTTTCAGTTTAATAAAATTGTGAGGTTTTCTCCTATATTCTGAAAAACTCAAATTCGAAATTCTACAATAATAATAGGGATTTAATCTCAACTAATCAATCGAACAGTCATATCCGTTGGTGGTGTCTTGGCGTATATCTATCGTTGTTGGATCATTTCGCTTCTTGGGTCGTAGGAGATTTCAATCTAGATTACGGTACTTGAAGGTTTTTGAATCCAAAGGTGTTGGATATACCCATATTATCAAGTTTAATTTGCTTCCGCGTCGTGTCTGAATCGAATTGTTCAAGTTCCTAGAATGCGATCTAAACCTTCCGGCGAGGATCGTATCAGTATAGGCCTTGGCCATACTTGGTGAAACCAAGTTTCACACACGTACACTTCTTCAATTCTCGATTATTGTCTATGCTCGATCTTCAGCTACTAAGTTATATTACAACTCAATTGATCATATACAAGGATTACATTTTAGAACTCTATAAACTGAAAAACTGAAGTGAGTTTTGACATATCAAAACATCAAAATAAGGAGGGAACTAAAACTTAGTTCCTTACAACCTTATTATAAAGAATCATGGTGTGTATTAATCGATCTTTATATGTGAGGGTTGGCTTTGGTGGTTTGCTAGCTTAGATATTGTCCTGAGTATAACTCATTTTTTATGTCCCTACTCAGTAGGATATATGGTCTTAGTTAGTCTCCGATTATTAAATTTATTTGTGTAAGGAACCTGACATGGATTAGAATTAAAGGATTGGAATTGAAAGATGCAGTCTGGTCAAGTGTTTTGTTGTAAACGTCCACATGTGTGGCTTGCAATAGAAATACTTGGGCAAATTGGAGGAAATATTAATATTATTTTATCATAAGGTTTCAATATTTATATGTTTCAATAGTTTGCGATTATGTTTTAATTTATTGTTTTCAGACATGTCTATTGCACACGTTGTAAACCTGTTAACACTGAACCCATTAACTTGTCCAAACTTTCCTGAATGGAGATATTGCTTTGATTTTATTCTCTCCACTCGGAATCATGCCTACATACTTTCCATGGATCCACTAGCTCCTCAATCTAGGAAGGCTTCTATTTCCGAGCGACAATTCTATGACAAATGGAAAGTTTCTAATTATTATCCTTACTTCTTCATCATAAACAGTCTATCTAGAAAAGTGAAGCTCAAGTACAGGAAGCTCCAAAGTACTGTTGAGATCTGGAGGGATATTGTGAGAAAGTTTGGGAAGGTGAAACGAACTATCAGTTATAATCTTGTGAAGGACCTTGTTTGCAAGAAGATGACTGAGCGCAGTTTGGTAATTCTGCACTTCATGAACATGAAGAGGATCATGAGAAAGTACAGGATGAGAGGTGTGTAAGGTTTTCCCGTGAACCGAATCACCAAAACCAAAATGAACCGGATCGATTTATGGATATTGCTCATAATTAAAATTCACAAAAACCTAGCATGCTCCTATGAATTTAATACATATCATGGATTGAGGAATTACCGTTATTCCGTCGAGTCTGTACCGATCTTTTGCGTTTGAATTCCAATCTCCAATTCAACCACGCAATTCGATTTCTCTGCAGAAATAGAAATTAGAATACTAATTTCTAGAATAAAAATCGAAAGAACAAAGAGGAAGAAGGAAATTTGTTGTTCTCCAGATTAGATCTTCAGGGCTGTGTCCCAATGCTGTTCAGATCTACTACTGGTGAGGACTCCGTAGATTTGTATTCTGAGCAGGACCAGAATCGGAATTCTCCTCCCTCTACCCAAAATCGGCGCTCCTCTCTCTCTAGGGTTTAGTGTGTTTCAACTATGTTACAACTTATGAGAGAGAGCTGTCTATTTATAGACCTAGGGTTGTAAACCCTAATGGGCCATTTTGGGCTCAATTCAGCATATTTAATTGGGCCAGTCCTGGGACCTAATGCAAATAATAATGTGGGCCTATAATTAATTAATTCCCATGTCCACAACCCAGGACATAATTAATTAATTAATATTAATTCTTTTTCACCACAGAATTAATATTGACCTACCCCTTTATTACAACATTATGAGAACGGGTTGCATTAATTGAGAATCCTCATATTTAAGGTTACCGGACATTCATTAATTAATCGGAGCCTCTGACAAGCTCTAACTACAATTAATTAATATCTTATAATTCCTGAGTAGTACCACTCAAACCTTATCACTCGTGCCTGGACTTAATCAGCCTGCAAGACTTTGACACGATGAATGTTATTGAGCTCCTCAGGAAATGTGCCCATCCTATTACTCGGATATGGTTACCTAAACCCAGTCTCAGGCGGTACTACACGAACTGTTGTTACCCAAGATACGGATATACGAGCACGTTACTTAGGCTCCCCACCATGGCAAGTCAATTCAACAGACAACCCGTGAAAACCCCTGAACCTTCGTTAGGGTTTGGACTCAATCAATATAACGAGATCTTGTATTCGCTGATGTCAGACAGACGAATACATCTCACTGCGGTCCATCAATATGCCACCTCTGCGTACCAGCATGTCAAGTAACCAAGACAGACTACTTATCCCGACAATGCCGCAGCCATCCGGACAGACGTATCCTCATACGCTGTCTCGGCTGTGATCAGGTTTATGTCTCACTAGGTCAAGTGATCATACTGTCTTCTGCGATCTACAACACGCCGTATGATCGTCCCTATCGGTGAGACAAGAGGATACCATTGTTCATACATGTATGATTGTTAACAGATAGGAGAAATAAACCGTTGTATACTCATTATAATAAATGCTTTCAGTATACAAAACCCATCATGGTGGCAAAATTGATGCTCATTCAGAGATTAAATTTTGTCCTGAACTCTCTTTCTGAGTCTTTTGATGATTTCATCAAGTTTCTTGCTGGAAGGCGTGAGTTTTCTCTTGATGAGTTGCTCAGGGCACTACTGCGAAACAGTCTGATATCAGAGCATTAGAGTTAGCTCCAACTTTTTCTGCTTTTGACAAGGTAGTTGTTGAAGCTAAGGAAATGCTCAAGAAGTTAGATGAGGATGAAAAGGCAGAAGCTATCACCAAGGCACACAAGCGCAAGCGAAATGAGGAAGTAAATTGTCCAGTGCTTGGCACGGAAGGACAAGGTACGTCATGTGCATTTATAACTGAAACATGTTTAGCATCAGTTTCTACATTTTCATGGGTAGTGGATACTGGAGCTATTGATCATGTTTGTTATACTTTGCAGGGGTTCATGCGGACAAGGAAGCTGAAACATGACGAGGTCACCATCTAAATAGGCAGCGGAGAGCGAGTCTCAGCAGTAGCCATTGGAGATTTTTACTTTATGCTCTGAAAATAATGTTTTGATTTTGAGAGATGTTTTATATGTGCCGGTGTTTCGGATGAACTTAATTTCAGTTTCCAAGTTATTTAGTAAGGGATTTTCAGTTATTTTTTATAGTGGTGTTTCTATCATTGGTAATAATGGTGTGATCTGTCATGGCAAACTGATTGACTCTCTCTATATCATTAGTTGTATGCATAAATATTCCGTAAATGTTTCAAAAAACTCATCCAATAATAATAAACATTCAAATAGAGTTTTCTTCCGACGAGGATCAAACATATTTCTGGCACTTAATACTAGGTCACATCAGTCTAAAAATGATCAAAAGACTGGTGAATGATGGTCTCTCAGATTCATTCCAAGTGGTACCTCATCAAGTATGTGAATCCTATATAGAAGAAAAGATGACGACCAGGCCTTTTAAGGCAAGTCAGACTAGGGTAGAGGATGTGTTAGAACTGATCCACTCTGACTTATGTGGACCAATATCTACGCAACCTCATGGAGGTTGTGAGTACTTTGTTACGTTTATTGACGATTACTCAAGGTTTGGATACGTCTATTTGCTTCGCAACAAGTCTGAATATTTTGAGAAATTCAAAGAGTTCAAGACAGAAGTAGTAAAGAAGCTAGGTAAAACTATCAAAACACTACGATCGGATCGTGGTGGGGAATACCTTAGCAACGAGTTCTTGCAGTATTTGTCAGAAAATGGGATTACATCCCAGTGGACTGCACCAGGAACCCCACAACAAAATGGTGTAGCTGAAAGAAGAAATAGGACTTTTTTGGAAATGATTAGGTCGAGGATGAGTTATACAAGCTTGTCGATTTCGTTTCGGGGATATACCTTGGAAACAACTGCGTATTTTCTTAACCTGGTACCTTCTAAATTAGTTTGGGGTTGTCCAGCATATGTGCTAACAAAGGAACCTGAAGTTAGAAAGTAGGTGTAAGCTGATGCTGTTTATAGGATATCCTAGGAAAACGAAAGGTGGTTACTTCTATTATCTTGAGAATTAGAAAGTCATTGTCAGTACCAACGCGAGATTCTTGGAGGATGAATATGTAAGAAAACAAAAATTTAAGAGTGAAATTATTCTCCACGAGCTTGGAGGTAATGAAGCCATTCCATCATGAAAGCTCTGTGCATTGGTAGATTCACCTATGATCGGTGAAGGACTACCAACACTACCACAAAGTACTATGCGAGCTACTGACATGGCTCAGATGCCTCATCACAGTGCGAGGGTTGTTCGACAATCAGAAAGGTACATATTTGTGGGAGAGTCTTCTTACTTGATCTTGGAAAACGGACTGGATAATACTGACCCATAGACATACAACGAGGCGATATCTGATAAAGATGTAGACAAATGGCGGGTCGTCATAGATTCAGAAATAGAATTTATAACAGCTGTGGATATATAACAGAAAATAGATTTGCCATATGGCTATCGATCCATAGGGTGCAAATGGGTATACAAGTGAAAGAAAGCAGCAAATGGGGAAATTACAGCTTTCAAAGCAAGGTCGGTCACTAAGGGTTATAGTCAGAAAGAGGGGATCGACTATGATGAGACCTTCTCACCGGTAGCCATGCTTAAGTCCATCCAGATAATCCTAGCCGTAGCAGCATATGGACCTTGAAATGTGGCATATGAATGTCAAAACCGCATTTCTAAACGCGTACCTTGAGGAAGGTCAAGACATCTATATGCAACAGCCAGAAGGATATGTGTAGAAGGGCGAAGAGCATTTGGTCTGGAAGCTCAAGAAGTTGTTGCATGGACTCAAGAAAGCTTCATGGTCATGGAACTTACATTTTGATGAAGTGATTAAATCATATGGATTTTCACAATGCTCAAACGAGAGTTGCATGTATCGTCTATGTGTCAGTGGAAGCGTGGTGTTCCTGGCACTTTATGTAGATGATATTCTTTTAATTGGCGATAATATGGAGGTATTGTCGGGCATAAAGGGGTGGTTATCTATGCAATTTCATATGAAGGATCTTGGGAATACGGGGTACATCCTTGGGATAAAAGTCTTGCGGCAGCGCAAGAAAAGGATGTTAGCATTGTCTCAAGCTTCATATGTGGATACTGTGATTGCTCTTTTCTGCATGCCAACTGCTAAGAAGGGTTTGTTACCCTTCAGACACGACGTACATCTTTCTAAGGATCAATGTCCGGAGACACAAAAGGAGAAAGATAAGATGAGCAAGGTGTCTTATGCATCGGCCGTGGGAAGTCTCATGTATGCAATGCTATGTACGAGACCAGATATCTGCTTTGTTGTAGGCATGGTAGCAAGATATCAGTCTAACCCTGGACAGACGCATTGGACCGCGGTAAGCACATACTAAAATACTTGAAAAGGACTAGAGACTATTATCTCGTCTATTAGTGTGAGGAGTTGTGCCCTGTAGGTTATACGGATTCGGATTTCCAAGTAGACCGGGACAAAAAGAAGGCCACCTCTGGCTATGTGTTAACATTGGGAGGTGGGGCCATATCATGGATGAGTGCAAAGCAAAAGTGCATTGCTGACTCAACCATGCATGAAAACAGAATATGTGGCAGCTTCGGAAGCTTTGAAAGAAGCGGTATGGTTTCAAAACTTCCTTCTGGAGTTGGACGTGATTCCTAAGTTGCCCAAGACTATCACGGTATTTTGTGATAAATCTGGTGCTGTTGCGAACTCAAAGGAACCACGAACTCACAGAGCAACAAAACACATTGAGAGGAAGTACCATATCATACGAGAAATCATAGCAAGGTGTGATGTGCTGATAGAGAAGATTGATACAAAGGATAATCTAGAAGATCTATTCACAAAGTTCTGCGTCAGTAGGTCTACGAGATGCATTTACGTAACCTTGGATTGAGGTTGCAGTCAGCCATGTGAGATGTTGACATAATAGCTAGATTAGTTTAGACACGTTATACTCTGGAAAGCACCTGTATAATGCTTTGAGTATAAGTGGGGAATTGATAGAATTATATACTGAAAGCATTATGAATATGATTGGTATATTATGTACAATTTTATTAGTTAATATACTGGGAATCGTGAATGTTGTATGATCATGTCCTGTCTGAATTAACAAACATGTTTCGCAAACGCTCTTATCCTCTAATCTCGTCGATAGGGAGATCATACGGTGTGCAGTAGATCATGACATATCGTATGGATCGTCTGACCTAGCGAGATATAAATAGTTATCACAGCTGAGACAGTTCCATGATAGACTGTCGGTATAGGCTGCGACATACGTGGTAATAAGCAACTTATCTTGGTTGTTTGGTTTGCTGGTGCGTGAGGTATGCATTGATAGGACCTAATTTAAGATCGATTCCTTTATCTGACATAAAAGAAATCTTGATCTTGATGGCTTGATGAGATCCTAAGCCTAGATGAAGGTACAAAAGTATACACATATTCGTGTGTCACTTTGAGATGTAGTGAAAGGTTATAGTTGAGCTTGTATATCTGTATCTTGGGTGATAGTAGTTTGTGTATGACTGTCTGGTACTGGAATTAGGTAACCACGTCCAGTATAGGATGGTGACATTCCTTGAGCAGCTCAAAAGGTTAGTTATGCTAAAGTACTGTAGGCTAATTAAGTTCAAGCATAAGTGAAAACGGTTGGGTGGATTGATTCAAAAATATGAGATGTTAATCAATTTAATGGCTTGTTAGAGCCTAAATTAATTAATGAATGTATGTAACCTTAAATGTGGTGTTATACCGAGCATATGCAACTCATTCCTCATAACGTGATAGCAAATAAGTAGGACATTATTGATTCTCTGGTGGCATGAATCAATATTAATTAATTAATTATATTTTGGGTTGAATATGAGAATTAATTAATTGATAGGTCTTATTTGCTATTTGCATTCAAGTCCCTGGTTTGGCCCATGAAAGCTCAACCCCATGAGAGATCAGATTTCTCCTATAACTACCCCTCAGTTTCTCAGATCACAACACGCCACAATATTATAAGTTGCTAAGCAGTAGACCAGTAACTAGGAGCAGCTATAGGCGATTGGAGATCTGAGAAAGAAGGAGGAAACTCTGCTTCTCGATGGACACAGAATCTATACAGATCAGAAGATCAGATTTAGAGGATCAAAATTTTCTTTCTCTCTCTTTCTTTTAAATCATTGTTATAATTTCAATAGATTTAATTCCTTGATCTTGTAGGATTAAATCTTGTTGTACAAGAAAGAGGATTGCGAATCAAATCCCTGCGCACCCATTTCAACAAGTTCATATCAATCAAGGTATTCCGCATAAACCTTCTTATGCATATTCAATAGGAGCATGCTAGGATTAATCATAGACATAGTAATTTATTTTGATATCCAATTATGAATCTTGGCTTACATAGATTAATTGATTCAATTCACGACAACTAAATTTGAATGAAGTGATTAGAAAGTACACTTTTGTTGTTATTAATTAGATTTAGAGTCGTTTACGGACTTCCAAGGTTTTAGTCCATACGGGTTTAGTTGATCATCGAAAAGTTTGGTCAAGCATCAATAGATCTAAATCAAATACGAATAGGTTCAACTTACCATAATGGGGTTGTGACAAATATAAGTGAATTTAATTTAATGAAAGAGAATTAGGTTGAAAGGCATTTGGTCGAGTTGGGTTGAGGATAAATAGGTTGGGGAAATGTATATGGGTAGAACATATGTAATTTAGTTGAACATGAATGCTTTATGCATTGAAGGAAAGTGGTACAAGTGGTGACATCAAAGGAAGGGTTAAAATATGTAAAAACATCAAGACCCGATTGAATAAAAAAACATATCAACTCCCTGATTATCACTTCATATCGGTATTAATAAACTCCATTCAGTGACCTATCAGCTCTGATGGACTAGAAATATTACCTCTACTCCTACGAATTGATGAGAGATAACATGGGAATATGCCTCCTGATTTCATTCTCATCCAATCTAACTCTCTGGTCTTGTACATCTGACCAGAGGAACATAAAGAAAATATATAAAAGCATTTGAATTAGTCAATAAATTTCAAAACAAAAACATTTAGCATACTTTTCAGAAAATCAAAGCTTTAACTCGAAATTACGTTTGAGTTTGTATATAGAAAGCTCATTTGGTGATTTTACAGATGTCACGATAAACAAGTAGGCAAGTATTTGAATGTTGAATCTGCTATGTTTCCTTCAATAAGCAACACAGGAATAAACAAGAAGTTAGGTAGATTATCTAGCGCTTAACTAGTTGCATTACAGTTGGTGCTACACACAAACCCAAGGTTCAATAACTAACTAACTAGACTGAACCGAACAACTCAATTCAACATACAACATTAGTAAGTCGAAATTTGCATGCAACTCAACCAACAACTTCTATTTTAGTCAACCATTACGGGAGCTGTCTTGGAAGAATTCTTCATGGAATGAACAATTTTATCACACAAATTGTCTCTAGAGCTTTTTAAGGACAAGATGATTTGTGTTTGCTCAATGATTTTTACCTTTAATGAATTCAACTTAGTTGTTTGCTTTTCAATTTTTTTTAAAAGATTTTGATTTTCAACCTTGAGTTTTTCAAAAAAAAATAAAAATTAAAAGAGATTGAACCGTAGCTCCTCTATTGCTAATCTTCTAACATGATCGTTCAAAGAAATATTGTCGCGCCCCCAAACCAGAATATGCGATAGACCCACGTGTAAACAATGCATGCTAAGGATTTTAGTGTTTTTCAATAATTTGTCAACAATGGAAGCAAATATAATTATGAAAAGATTCAAATTCAAAAATGAATGATAGTTAAACATAGTACAAGCAATTTGATTCGAAAGAAACAAGGACTAGGGACTTGAAAAGAAATTATTTGAAATAAGATTTATGATACTTCAAACAAAGATTAAACACCAAGGTACGTGGACATCAAATGAAATAACTAAGCATGCTTCGTAACAATTCAAAAGAATAAGATTTCAAGTAACGATCTTCATGCGGGTCTCGCGCCAAGTACAACTTGGAACAAACAAACACGACTTTGAAATGAAAGAAATAAGTTAGGTCTATATATGGAGACATAGCCCATAGCTCATTACCCAAACAATTCCAAGAATCATGTATTGTATGCTAAGAATATGTTCAACTCATTTGGGATTCCAAGAACATCAAAGGGATAAAAGATAAGAATGAGGCAGTCGGTTCAAGCTCATTAATCAATATACAAATGGGTTCAAATAAGACACACCTTTCATTAATAATTTCGAATAATGGAACAATAATGGGATTCTAATGCAACTTTACATTTCTCAATAAAGATTCTCAATTAAATCCACAACTATCCCCTTGTCACAATATCGCCGCCACACCTTCGCCTGCACGTAGGGAAAATACACAGAGTCTGAGTACTCCGCGTATCCTGTGATCACGTTGTTCAGAAAACCAATTACCTAAATAATATGATAGCTTCATAGTATCACACATGCATAGTATAAGGTTTTTGGTGAAAAGTAAACTTATGCATGCACAAATCATTTTTCCTCACATGAATGCATCAACTCATTTTGTGTGTCATTCCCAATCATTCAATCATATCAGAATCACAATCACAATCATAAGGGTGCATACCCCTTTCATTTCACATCAAGCACAAAAGAGGTTTAAAACTCCTCCCTCCTCATTATTCTTCCAAAATCATTTCACATAAGAGGGTTAAATTTCCTCCCTCCTCCTTATCCTCCATTATATCCCGACAAGAGGGTGATCATATCCCATCCTCCTTATTCATCCTCAATGATTGTGTCATCGGAATTATTTATTAGGCACAAAACATTTTACAGTGATCCATCGACTCAAAAACCAAACATCATTTCTAAATTTTTGATATTGATAAGGTGGGTATCATAAGTTTGTTTTATGTTTAACTAATCTCTTTATGTCTATTCTTGCATCAAATAGCTTAACATGTTGCATGCTCATCTTTAGTCTAACTCAATCTTTCCTTAACATGTACTTCAAGTCTGCATATCATTCATCAACTCATGCTCTTCGCAAAATCATTACATCTCATCCAACAATATAGAGTTCCTTTGTTCAGCTAGATTTCAATGATTCAAGATGGCCAAATAACCTATTTAATGTCTATGTATGATGTTTAGAAAACATTTAGTAAAATGATAGTCATGCTCTTTAAATTACAAAATATTTAAAAGTAGAGAAGAGATGGGGTTTTAAATCATGCATAATGATCCGATATAGTTTGAATAAAGGTTGGAAAGAAATTAGTTTTTATAGCTTTAAAAGTCTTGGCATACTTTTTGAAATGAAAAGATAATGCATGACTTGAAATAATGATTCTTGAAGTTTAAAATGTAATTTGAAATCGGTTTTGATCATGACCTATACACATTGGTAATGTTCGTGTTTTAGAAGAATATCTATGCAATTTTATGACATAAATTGTATGCAAAAACATAGTTTTATGAAAATGCACATTTTGAGATAAATAAAAATGTAACACTTGTCTGCGCAGCCATCAAAACAACACCATAACTTCATTCTCGTACAACATATTCTGCTCATGTTATAAACTCACATAATAGACACATCAAGGTACTTTTTCCAATCGACAGATCTCTAAAAGGTGTTACGGTTTAGTCGGGGAAGTGAAATGAATTTTAGGGATCTGGTCGTGAGTAAAAACAGGGTGGTGATTTGAAAAATTCACCACGGTTCCAATATAAGTCCTTTAGAGCTGAAGATTTGTGGGGATGTTTATAATTGCGTCTAGTTTATGTGCGTAAATCATCAGAAGAAGAAACCAAGTTCATCTCCCTGCATACTAACCACAATGCATGATGTCACAGTTTGACACTTTCTTTTAAAAAGTTATATATTTCAATTCATTTAGCATCTTTAGGTGAAACCAAAAGGATATTATTCCTAACATCTCAACCTACAGTGAAATAGAGAATCATATAATTTCAAGCTCTTGATCGGGGTTAACATGGCTGGACTTTTTCTAATTCCTTTTGGAAACTTGGTGAGGGCAACATCAAAGAAGTTTACCTCAAAGAACTCAAATAATTTTTCAAGAAATAGGTACGGTCCAAATATTATATGGCACACATTAAATAATTTCTAGTATTTTTCATAATTATTAGAATTATTTTTTACTAAGAATAAGTATTTTTCAAATGCACATAAACAAACTCTGCCACAGGAATTCGCAAAGGCCATAACTCACAAACTACAAGACATTTTGGGGTGATTCGAAATCTCAAATTTTTCTATTTCATAGAACAACAACATATTCGAGATTCAAAGAAAAATGACAACATTTGATATGTAAGCCAAATAGAAACAGGCGCAAGGGTTGTTTCAGATTTCATACTCTTCATTCAATCTTCACCCAAAACGTTTTCAACATACATAAATCACCATAATCAAGAATATCAGACCCTAGGCTGCATACATATTCCTTCATAAACACAAATT
Source organism: Plectranthus barbatus (assembly GCA_026898455.1). Taxonomy (NCBI): domain Eukaryota; kingdom Viridiplantae; phylum Streptophyta; class Magnoliopsida; order Lamiales; family Lamiaceae; genus Plectranthus; species Plectranthus barbatus. The sequence continues at coordinate 21,547 of JAPKLW010003412.1, forward strand.
CTAAAGTATTCAAGCTTGAATCATACATGTGCAATTGTGTAAATTCATCCCACTTTTCACCCACAACAAGAATCCAACACATTTAAACATATCTCACAAGTCACCCAACCAAATCATCTCAAATTTAAAACCTATGTTCTTGATCATACATGAAACTTATTAATCATATTTAGAAGGCCAAAAGGGGTAGAAAAGATCCTACTTGAAAGGGGGAAACGTTCTGATTCAAGCTTGTCGTTCAAGGTTTGAAATTGAGCTCTTATTACTCCAATCTTCGCCTTTCCTCGCTCCTAACCTGTAGCAGCTTGTAGTTCTTCTTCGAATATGCCCTTTATCTTCAATTTTGAAGCAAGTTCAACTTTTGGAGGTAGGGGTTTGATAGGGATTTTGGTACTAGTGCATAGAAGAAGGCGAGAGGATTCCGTTTCTGTGAATATTGAAGGGGTTTGGGTGATTTGGAGAGGGGTATTGGTAGAGAGAAGGGGCTGCAACCTTGAAGAGTCTTCAATGGTGTTCTAGGTGTGTCGATGGAGAAGAGGGATCGGGGAGAGAGGAAGTCGATGGTGTGGGTGGAGAAATAAGGAAATTTTGTGCAAAAATGGGATTAAGGTATTTATATTTTAATTAATTAGGAATTTATCAATTTATCACCACTTAAAATTTAAACATGCCTTCTAAAAATTCTAATATAGTATTTTCCCCTTTATTTATATATTTTACTAAGACAAATCTTATTTTATTCCCTACTTTGCGTTATACAATCTCAATAAAATCAACTAGGGGTGTATATGGTTTGGTCCAAACCGAACAAACCGGCCAAACCGAAATGATTTGGCCGGTTTGACAAATGCGAAAATCGGCCGGCCGGATCGTAAGTTTCGAAACGTATTAATTGGTTTGGTCCACGGTTTGAGTAGAGAAACTGGCCGTTTGGACCGGACCGGACCGTTAATATTAATAATAAATATTTATATTATATTTTATACTTAAAAATACATATGTAGTCTATTTAGTATAGTGGCTTTGGCTAGATTGGAGGTTTTATGAGGCATATGTTCAAATCCTCTATGCAACATAGCACAATTTTTATTTTTCTCCTACATTTTTATTTGTTTTTTGAAATTTAAAATAAAATCTAAACTATCAAATATTTCAATCTCATTTTTATTCTTTTTCTACATTTTTATTTATTTTATGAAATCTAAAATAAACCTTAAAATATCCAATATTCCAATCTCACAAATTTATTTAAATGTCACTCTTTAGTCTTTACCCTTATTGTCTTCTCTGTTCTCTAGGTCGGTTTCACCGTTATCGCATCTTAATAATTTGACCTTACTATTATGCTTGAGAATGTGATATGAACTATTTTTTTTTCTTTTGTATCATTAATTGTTTGTTTTTATAAAGATTGTCTTATACTTTACCGATGAGAGTCATTATTAGTTTTTTTAATTTCTCAAATAAATTGTGGCTAAAAAAAAAGATTTTTTTACGTTTTGACTTTGCTCGTTAAGGTCGTGTTTCAAACTGTTAAACCGGCCGAACCAAACCGTTTTATTTGGTTTGGTTTGGTTTGGTTTGAAATATTAATTTGGCCGGTTTGGTTTGAGAATTTTTCAAACCGTATTATTTGGTTTGGTCCGTACTTCAACCCTCAAACCGGCCAAATCGGACCGTGTACACCCCTAAAATCAACTTCACCCATTCAAAAATTAATCAAATCAAAAATAATTCCTTAGTCCCATTAATTATGGGGACCAAAAATAATAATAATGGAGCCAAGAAATATATTCTGAAATTTTTCATGATTGGTTGCAAAGAAGTGCACATTTAATCTCCAAGTATCCTCCCCACATAATACTCACTAAACTTGGAAATTAAATTTCAAAAATAAAATTTAAAAAGCCAATCGATTGAAATAGAGGAAATACGGCTATTTATTTCTTCCCGATAATTTCTTCGTCGTCGTATGCGATTGAGTTAATAACCGCGATAATAAAATTTAATGTCTCTCAATCGCGATGCTAATCATAAGTAAAAAAATTACTCTTGTCTTGCGGTCTTTTAATGGATAGTCGTTCATTCGAGGTTTTATTTTTTATCGAATTTTTGCGGGACCTTATAAATATTTTCCAAAGAAGTTGCATTTTGAAAACAACAAATGTGATCAAAATCTTTTGAAAAACTTTCTCGGACATATCTTCTGAGTTGGAGTTACACAACTCAGAATCATGTAATGCATGATCTATTTAAAATATATCAATATATATCAAGGTATTAGCTGATTATTGCTCTGATATTTCTTGTTGATTGCTAGCAAGTAGAGCTATCTTAATTTCTCCATCAAAACTAATACTCATATCTGGTCTAATATTTCCAATTCTTGCTTCAAAGCTTGGCTACTCTCTTTAGCGTGATGAGTGACATTTAACTCTTGCTCTCGAGGAAAGATACATGTTCACAAGACAATCCAAGGAATGGATCTAGTCCAATATTGACACCAAAGCAGTGACCCAGATAGATCAAGTGCTCTGATACCACTTATTGGTCCCAAATTTATCAAAGTTAACACAAACTAAAAATCTTATAGAAAACCGTAAGTAATCAAATTCTTAAGTTAGCCGATTCAGAATATACACCAACAATGATACGATCCTCGCCAGGAAGGTTTAGATTGCAGCCCAGGAACTCGGACGAACGAACGAACTCAGACTCAATGCGGAAGCAACTGAAATTGAAAAACAAGGAAGATCCAACACCTTTAGACTCGAAAGCTTCAAGTACTGTAGTCCAGATTGAAAATCTCCTACGACCCAAGAAACAGATTGATCCAACAATGAAGGATATAGTCGAAGACACCACCAATGGATATGATTGTCCGATTGATTAGTCGAAATCGAAACCCTATGGATGAATAGGAATTTAAAAAATTGAGCTCTCAGAAATAAAGGAGAAAATCTCACAAATTTTATTAAACTGAAAACTGAATCAAAATTGTTCCATACAAGGCCTATATATAGGCAACTCAAACCCTAAACTAATAAGGAAATAAATTTCGAAAATTAAAAGGAATAAATTTGAAATTTAATTAAAACAAGGCCTAAACATGTTGGCCCAAAATAACTAAATAAATTAAGCTAAGCCCAATCATTACACATAATTAAATTAATAACTTTTGGGTCTTCGTTTAATTCTTCCAACAGCATCGATCCTTTGGAAACATTGGCAGCCCAAATGTCTTTAATCACTAAGCTCAATCCAGTCCTCAAAGTCCTTGCTCGAGCTCTAGTCATCAACCCACTCGGAATGTAGACTGGATCGTCTCTCAGAGTTGCTACTTGGGCTCCATCATTCCCCTCCTCTTCAAGAGGATTTGTCCTCAAATCCAAGCTGTCTCCTACATCAAAAGGACTTAAATCAGCAATATTAAATGTAGCACTAACATCATACTCACCTTGTAAGTCCAACTTGTATGCATTATCATTCACTTTCTACAACCCTTGGAAGGGACCATATCCACGAGGTAATAACTTCGATCTTCGCTGCAAAGGAAACCTCTCCTTTCTCATATGCAGCCAAACCTAATCTCCAGGCTCAAACAACATCTTCTTGCACCCTTTATTTGCTTGCTTCACATACTGCTCAGTACGGCGCTCTATGTTCTGCCTTCCCTTCTCATGAATCTGCTTCACAAAATCAGCTCGTTTCTGCCCATCAAGGTTAGTAAACTCTTGCACAGGTAAAGGAGATAAATCCAAAGGAGTCAAAGGATTAAAACCATAGACAATCTCAAAAGGGGAAAACTGAGTAGCAGAATGAACTGAACGATTATAAGCAAACTCAACATGAGGCAAACATTCTTCCCAATTCTTAATATTCTTCTTAAGCATAGCTCTCAATAAAGCAGACAAAGTCCTATTAACTACTTCAGTTTGACCATCAGTTTGTGGATGACAAGTAGTAGAAAACAACAGCTTAGTTCCTAACTTAACCCACAAAGTCTTCCAGAAGTAACTATAGAACTTAGAATCTCTATTAGAAACAATTGTCCTAGGAATACCATGCAATCTCACAACTTCCCTAAAGAACAAATTAGCAACATGTGATGCATCATCAGATTTATGACAAGGAATAAAATGAGCCATCTTAGAAAACCGATCAACAACCACAAATATAGAATCACTACCACGCCCAGTACGTGGCAAACCTAGCACAAAATCCATAGAAATATCAACCAAAAGTGCAGTAGGAATAGGTAAAGGTGTATACAATCCATGGGAACTAGACCTAGACTTAGCCTGTTTACAAGTAATGCATCTACCACAGACCCTCTCAACATCACGTTTCATGCGAGGCCAAAAGAAATGCTCATGCAACACAGCCAAAGTCTTAGCAATACCAAAATGACCCATCAAACCACCTCCATGAGACTCTAACAGCAATAATTCTCGTAGAGAACACCTAGGAATGCACAACTTATTTCTCCTAAACAAAAACTCTTCATGCCTAAAATATTCACCACTAGAAGATGTCTCACATGCAACATAAATATCACCAAAATCCTCATCAGATGCATACAGACTCTTAATGTATTCAAACTCAAGACAATGAATCCGCCACCACATTTTCCTTACCTTGCTTGTACTTGATGACGTAAGGAAAAGTCTCTACAAACTCCAAACATCTTGCATGCGTCTTGTTCAGCTTGTGTTGCCCCTTCAGATGCTTCAGCGACTCATGATCGGTGTGAATGATGAACTCCTTAGCCCACAAATAGTGCTGACACGTTTTTAAGGATCTCACCAAGGCGTACAGCTCCTTGTCGTAAGTAGCATAGTTCAACGTTGCTCCATTCAGCTTCTCACTGAAGTATGCCACGGGCCTCTTCTCCTGCATCAAAACTGCACCAATACCAACCCCAAAAGCATCACATTCAATCTCAAATGTCTTAGAAAAATTAGGAAGAGATAATACTGGGGCATGTGTCAACTTGTACTTCAGCAACTCAAAAGCCTTCTCTTGCTCTTCTCCCCATCTGAACTCCACAGCCTTCTTAATCACTTCAGTTAATGGGGCTGCAATGCTGCTGAAATGGGGTATGAAGCGCCTATAAAAGTTGGCAAGTCCGTAAAAACTGTGAACATCTCCAACATTTTTAAGCTGCAGCCACTCCTTGATTGCTCGAATATTCTCTTCATCCACCTGTACTCCATCTGCACTAACAACAAAACAAAGAAACACCAACTTATCTGTGCAAAAGATGCACTTCTTCATGTTAGCAAATAATCTCTCCCTACGAAGTACATCTAAAACAGACTTCAAATGCTCAAAGTGATCATCATAACTCCTACTATAAATCAGAATCTCATCAAAATAAACCACTACAAATCTGCCAATGAAAGCCCTCAAAACATGGTTCATAAGACGCATAAAGGTACTAGGAGCATTGGTTAAACTAAAAGGCATGACTAACCACTCATACAACCCAAGTTTAGTCTTAAAAGCAGTTTTCCACCTATCTCCATCCTTAATCCTAATCTGATGATAACCACTTCGCAGATCTATCTTAGAAAACACACAAGCACCATGTAAATCATCTAACATGTCATCTAAACGAGGGATAGGATGGCGATACTTAACTATAATATTGTTGATAGCTCGACAGTTGTAGCACATCCTCATGGTCGAGTCCTTCTTGGGCACAAGCAAAACTAGAACTGCACAAGGACTCAAACTCTCCTTCACGTGCCCTTTGGCCAACAACTCTCCAATCTGCCTCTCCAGCTCCTTCGTCTCCTCCGGGCTGGTTCGGTAAGCTGGTCTATTTGGAAGGGTTGCTCCAGGCACGAAATCTATTTGACGCTCAATCCCACGTATGGGTGGCAGCCCGGCTGGGGTATCATCTGGAAAAACATCCTCAAAATTCTGCAAAAGAGAGGAAATAGAAGGGGGTACAGAATCAAGAATGTTAGTTAAAACCATATTCTCCTTGTAGATCAGCAACACAATTGTTTTCTCCTCCTGAACCGCCCACTTCAGATCCCCAACCTTAGCTAGAAAGGATTGTTGCACCACTCCTTTCTCCTTATTTTCTCGTGGTTGCACCTCTTGGCCCGACTCCTTCTGCAACTGGACTTGATCCTAAGACTTGTTTAGGGGTCAGAGGAACAAGTGAGATCTTTTTCTGCTTGTAGTCGAAGGAATACTTGTTCGTAAAGCCATCATGCTTCACACGCCTATCGAACTGCCACAGACGCCCCAAAAGTATGTGGCTTGCCTGCATGGGAATCACATCACACAACACTTCATCTTCATATTTCCCTATTCAAAATGACACCTTGACTTGCTTCGTCACTTTGATGACGCCACTATCATTCAGCCACTGCAACTTGTATGGTCTAGGGTGCTTCATCACCTGTAACCCTAACTTTGTCACTATCGACTGACTCGCCACGTTGGTGCAGCTGCCTCCATCTATAATCATGTTGCAGACCTTATCGTTGATATGACAACGTGTATGAAAGATATTCTCCCTCTGCTCAACATCTCTAGCTGCAGGCTGTGCATTCAAAGCCTTTCTCATCACAAAATTCAGCGCTGCAGGCGCCTCAATCTCTTCCACATCTTCATCAGGATCATCCAAATCAAGCATCTTCGGGTCAGTCTCTTCATCAGTCACAATCTCTCCATCATCTCGAATCGCCATGACTCTCCGATTTGGGCAATCGTTAGCAATATGCCCAATACCATGACACTTATAGCACTTGCGATCTCTATTACGAAAATTAGTGGTAACAGATTTACCTTGAGCTGCGGAGTCTGACCTGGGCTTCACAAACGGCTTCTTCTCCCCTCGAGGCTGCTCCTCCTCCTTCTTCCACGGAGATCGCTTTGGTGCTGAACCACTTTCAGTCTGGTGTTCTCTCAAGCCTATGGAATTCTGCCTCGAATTGCTGTCGTTGACCCTCCTCTTGAGCTGTCCCTCAATCTTGATCGCCATGTGGACCATGTCATCGAGCTCAACATAATGATGCAGCTCCACTGTATTCCGGATATCCCAATTTAGACCAGCCAGAAACCTAGCCATCGTCGCCTCTCTATCCTCCACTACATTGGCCACTTCCATCTCTTTATAGTACTCATCCACACTCCTATTACCCTGCCTCAAACTCTGCAGCTTGTTATACAGCTCTCGGTAATAATGATTTGGTACAAAGTGCCTCCTCATAACTGCCTTCATCTCATCCCATGTCTCTATAGATCTCCCCCTATTTCTCCTCCTCCTACTAACTAACTGATCCCACCATACGAGAGCGTAGTCAGAGAATTCCACTATATCCAGCTTTACTTTCTTCAGCTCTGAATAATTGTGGCATTAGAACATCATCTCCACCTTCCGTTCCCACTCCAGATACAACTCGGGGTCGTTCTTTCCCTGAAATGACGGGATGTTCATCTTGATTGTCCCCAGATTGTTATCATAAGACTCCTACTCATAGTCATCGACGTCCTCCTCATCATGAGGACTCCATCTCGTATTAGAGCCTCTGCCACCTCGACCGTCACGTCCTTTCCCGGTACTCCTGTGACTACCAGATAAGTCACGCCTAGTCCTTTCTGTCACTGAGATCTCAAATTCATCCATTCGCTGATGCATGGAATTCATCTCACTTCTCAGTAGCCTAGTCAATTCTGATTTCATGGCCTCCATCATGTACCTCATTTGACCACCACTAATAGTCTAATCTTCTTTCAACCCCTCAGAACCACTACTTTTAGACATACCTGCACGAAAAGGTTAGATAGAAAGATAAAAGAAAGGACCTCACCACCTCACGTACACTCGTGTATCACTCAGTTATGTCAAACACTCACACTCGTGTATTGCTCGCAGAATGAATGGCTTTATCAGTCCCTCTATTAATCTCACACACTCTTGCCTTTTACCACTCTTTTCTCCATTCCAAAGAGCTAAAAAATTCTTATAAAATTCCACAGACTTCAATTCGACAAACCAACAGGACGGGAACACTCTAGACATCCCTAAGAATGTAAACGACCAAAAAAGAACGAAATGTTTTTTTTGAAAAACTTTCGGAGGGCAATAACTACTCGAAAACAAAGAAATTTGGCCTAAAAGCACCTTATGTCACAGAAAAGCAATGTGTCTTGATCATCTCATCGAGATGTTTCCAAAAAGCACAATTAAGCCAAAAACGGATACCGGATGCAAAAGTTACGATAAAAACGACCAAAACCGACGAAAAGACAAAAAGGCACTAGTAGAAATAAAAAAAGTAGGGATTTTTTATTTAATTTTACTCCCCCTCTTTTTTTATTTTCCAAACACTTTTTTCGAATTTTTTTTGACGAATATTTTTTTCTTTTTGAACTCTAACTTTTATATTTTGTTCGATTTTTTTTTCGACTTTTTTTTCTCTCTCTCTCTTTTTTTTTATAAGGTAATTACCAAATTGTTTGGTAATTCAATCAAGAAGGAAATAATATGGCCACCAAGGAAGGAAAGTATGAATAAGGTCAAAGGTATAATGAAAGATTTGACTTAATCTAATATGGTAAGTGAGATAATTCAAATCTTAACAACAAGGACTCAAAATTCGAAACCTTAACACCTCAGGAAAACAAAAATCGACCCTAAAGACAGAAGGATACGAAATTTAAAGACACGAGGAAGTACGAATCACAACGACAGGACACAAAAACAAGGACACGAACTCTAAGCAAGACTCGATTTTTTTAACACTAAAACACATGAAATTGAAGACAAAGGAAGAGGAAGGGTACAACCTGGCTCTGATACTGAAATGATATGATCCTCGCCGGGAAGGTTTAGATCGCAGCCCAGGAACTCGGATGAACGAATGAACTCAGACTCAACGCGGAAGCAACTGAAATTGAAAAATAGGAAAGATCCAACACCTTTGGACTCGAAAGCCTTCAAGTACCGTAGTCCAGATTGAAAATCTCCTACGACTCAAGAAACATATTGATCCAACATTGAAGGATATAGTCGAAGACACCACCAATGGATATGACTGTCCGATTGATTAGTCGAAATCGAAACCCTATCGATGAATAGGAGTTTTGAAAATTGAGCTCTCAGAAATAAAGGAGAAAATCTCACAAATTTTATTAAACTGAAAACTGAATCAAAATTGTTCCATACGAGGCCTATATATAGGCAACTCAAACCCTAAACTAATAAGGAAATAAATTTTGAAAATTAAAAGGAATAAATTCAAAATTTGATTAAAAAATGCCTAAACATGTTGGCCCAAAATAACTAAATAAATTAAACTACGCCAAATCATTACACATAATTAAATTAATAACTTTTGGTTCTTCGTTTAATTCTTTCAACAACATCGATCCTTTGGAAACATTGGCAGCCCAAATGTCTTTAATCACTAAGCTCAATCCAGTCCTCAAAGTCTTTGCTCGAGCTCTAGTCATCGGCCCACTCGGAATGTTGACTGGATCGTCTCTCAGAGCTGCTACTTGGGCTCCATCAAACAACTTAGTCAGTTGTTAGGTTTTAAATAAGCAAGTAGGTAAATAAACCGAAATAAAAATAACATAGGATATATAGTGGTTCGGATGTCAAAAGATCTTGTGTCCACTCTTCGATCATTTTGATAAAAAAATCCTCTAGAAAAGTTTTACAAGTACAAGTTGTAATACTCCAGTCGTGGGAAGCTCATATGTCCTCTGCCTTTTGGGCATCTTCAGGCAATGAACTTTACCACGAACACAATGTAATTAGGCTCTCCGATTGACTTGAAACTATCAAGCTTTACCACGAACACGTCGCTAGGCTTGAGAGATGGACACGTATGAGTTTGAGTTCCTCACAGAACTTGGAATTGGTTGAGTCAAGGGTGGCTTCTAGAAATGTACATAAGCTTCCCTAAATTCAATATATCGGAGAGATTTTGTATTCCGATGGTCTGAGGCTTTTAGACAACATGGAAATCTCATCTATTAGATAGACAGAGATCTCGTGTATGAAACACAGTAAGAGAATATTCAAAGAGTTTGAGAGCTTTTTTTGATCGATCAATACCACTTCAACGTTCTCTTTATCATTATCTCTCTTCCATCGCCCTTTAAATTTTCGGATTGGAGAGTTTATATAAGCTTCTCTTTGGATTAGATTTGTTGATGAAGAGATAATTTGAATTGAATTTTCCTGTTTCTTCTGCATATTAATGTTAGTACGGAAATGTACCTTCCTACCATTTCTGATCTTTGATGTAACATCTTGAATGATCCAATACATCAGTTCTAGATTGGTTTAGCTAAACTTGTCAGCTAAACTATTGTAACTATTTTCAAATACCAGTTCCTTCTGAACTATCAGTTGGTCTTTCTCGCATCTACACCAATGAGGTATCCTTGTAAGTAAGATGATTTTTTTATGGAAAAAGTTCTTCTCACAGCTGAGTCAGTTGAAGTTTTTGACTTGACGCTATGATTCTCTTCTTCTCATAGTTGGTTGAAGAATCATGGATCTGAATTTAACTTGATCGTTCTTTCAGTTGGTTCTTCGTATCATCAAGTGTCGATTGTTCGAGCCCAAACTATTCCAATACTTGCAACAACCTATGATCAACTGAGCTAACACTACAAGAAAAAAGCTGATAGACAACACTGAAACGACAACGGTTTAGGCTTAAAACCGTTGTCGTAGAGTGATATTAGCCTAAACCGTTGTCTATTAGAATCTTAAAACGCAAAAAAACAACGGTTTATTCACACCGTTGTTTAACTGTTGTGTATTCCAGAAAAGACAACGAATATATTTTACTGTTGTCTTTTAAATGTTGTTATATACTACCTCCGTCCCTTCCTATTAGTCCCATAGGAAGGGACACACAAACCAATGCAAATAAATGTTTGTGAGTGGAGTGAAATTAATATTTTATTGATGAGTGTGAAAAAGTTTGCTATTTTAGGAAATGGGACTAATAGAGTGGGACAGACCAAAAAGGCAAATGGGACTAATAGAGTGGGACGGAGGGAGTATTTTTTTTAATATTAAATTAATTTAAATCTAAAATTAATCTTAAACCTAACAAAATCCCTAACTCCTAATTTTCACATCCCCTTTTCAAAATCTCACGATTCCTCCTTCCCTTCAGATTGTTGCCTTTAAGTCCGCCTTCCGCTCGCACCCATCGCCTGTCCGACTCCTTCGTCCGCCCGTCCGCCGTCGACACGTCCGCACGCCCGTCGTCCGTCGTCCGCACGCCCGCCGTCCGCCGTCCGCACGCACACCGCCGCCGTCCGCACGCACACCGCCGTTGTCGACACGTCCGCCCGCCCGCCCGCCCATCCGCCGTCCGCACGCACACCGCCGTCGTCGACACGTCCGCCCGCCCGCCCATCCGCCATCTGCACGCACACCGCCGTCGTCCGCACGTCCGCCGCACTGGATTTAACAGTGTGGAGGTAACCTGTTCGTCCATTTTGATTGTAGTTATCTCCTGCTTTGTTCCTCTGTTATTTCTTGTTTTTGCTGAAAGTCATTGCTCTAACCTTTTCTTGCTTCGTTGAACTTTGCTTCCTAGGCATTTGTGGTTTTTCTGGCGCTTTGCTGTGTGTCGATTCCTTCTACCCCTGGTGATTCTGTGGCAGTGTTGGTGTTTGCTAAGTAATTAACATATTTAGTATATGATTCGCATGTATTGTTAATTGCCTAGCCTGATTTTATTTTTGCCTTGGTTTTATTTCTATCAACTCCTGTGATCTTATTGGTGAGTATCTGTCTTAGAGTGGTTTGTTTTTGGTTGGGTTTATAGTTTCTTCGATTTATTTTCTGGGATTATCACACAGTTGCTACAAGGTTTCTAGCATAGGAATTGTATCGAGCAGGTGGTGGGTGGTGCAGGATTGGCAAAGAATATCTTTGAAGGTTTCTAAAGTGGAGGGACGTGAATTCAAGCTTATTATCGGAAGCACTACCTTGAATATTGAGCTGCTGCGGTTTGTTCTTCCACTTATATTTCAGCTCGGTTGTGTTGTTCCCTGCTTTGTTTTTGGATCTAATTGTCTTATTTTGCCTCTTATTCGTAGCACTAATATCTCTCAGCCTTGCTCGAGTGTGTTTTTTTGTGATTTGCTGCTGATATTAGTGTGTGGAGGTAGTTTTCTTGCTCCTGCTAGTTGCCTTTGGTGCGGTTCTCTGCTGCATTCTTAGGATTCGGTTTGATCACCTTGGCTGGGCCTCTTGTTATAGGAAGACTGTTTCTTTATCCTCCTTGGGTTACTACTATCTTAATTGAATCTTGCTATCATCTTTGTTCTTAGGCGATTTCAGGAATTTGCTTTGCCTGTTTGTGAAAGTGAAAGTGGATCATATATGTGCATAAATTAGGGAATATGATTGTATGAATTACTGAGTTAGTACACAAGCTGATAGATTGCTGAAAAAACTATAGCAAAAAGGCAAAGTGCTGAAAAAAACTTTAGAAAAATATGAGTATTTGATATTCAATGTTTAAAAGATATTATGTTCCGATTCCATCTATTTATTCTTGTCGTTAATCAGAATGGTGAATAAGTGCTCAATTAACCTTTATCTAAAAAAATATTAGTGAATAAGTGCGCATCAGAATAGATAGTGATTTTGGAAATTTGTTGCCTCAGAGAATACCAAAGATAGTCACTTTTATCTGCAGTGGTATTTATTTGCTCCTGCAATCCTGGTTTTGTGAACGCACTATTGTTATGTGATGCCAATAAACATGTAGTATGAATGCCAACCCTTTCAAATTTCATTCTTTCTTTCTTTTTTATTTTATAGGGAGCTGCAGTGACCTTAGTAGAAATGGGAGAATATAAACAAGCTGCAACATTGCTTGAAAAACTAGCAGAGGTTAGTTATTCATTCGCCAGATTCCATTGTAAACATGTCAATCCAGGATTCCTGCTTCTGCTTCTAACTTGACCTCCTTCTAAAAGATTATAAACGAAGTGTTCTTGCTTACAGAAGTGCCTAAAAGGTTAGTGTGGAGACTGAAGGTTCATGCTGAATGATTTTGTGGCATGATCAATTCACTTGGGAGCCATTTTCCTTGTGCAATGTGGACTCACCCCTCTTCTGCCCATCTCTTATGGTCCATTCTACCTATTTGATTAATTTCCATGCTCATAAAACCATGTGTTCCACTAGGCTACCCCCAAGTGTGAGATTTAATTGACAACTGCAATGCAACCTAGCTTTTGAACTAATAGGTACTAAAAAAATATTTTTTAAGAGGTTATTGGATGCTCTAGAATGTTTAAGAATTTGATAAGATGAGTTATAAGCTTCCAAAATCACAGATTAGGAAATTATATATTTTTTTAGTAAAGTATCTTAAATCATTAGAACCTTCCTTTGCATTGATCGATCATATCAGTTACAGGTAAGTTGCCTGTCCCCTGCCGTCGCACACCACTCATTATCGCGCTGCCGCCATTGCCGAGTGTGTTCAAGACTATGTTCAAGTAGATACATGATGAACAAGTATTTACTTTGTATTTTCGGATAATTCTAGATAAATATTTACTTTGAAGTTTCAGATATTTTATATTTTGAGATATTGATTGACAACTACTTTGGGGATATTGTTGATGAATGATTGCTAATTAATGAAAGTTTTAATTATATTTTAGTGGATTTCGTGATTTAAATTGTGTATTATTTTGTTTACGTAATAGTTTACTAACAGGTTTTAAAATAATTTATAAATTAATTTTTAATTTATTAATCTACGACAATGATAAATATAAATGCGCTAAAAACCATTGTCGTAGGGGTAATTTATTAAACAACGTATAGCTACGACAACGATTGATTATTGACTATGACAACAATTTTACACGGTTGTGGTAAGTACATACGACAACGGTTAAAAACCGTTGTCGTAGGGGGGTATCTACGACAACACAACCTACGTCTACACTACATCTATAGCTACGACAACGGTTTTTAACCGTTGTCGTTCTACAATTTTCTTGTAGTGTAAGTCAGTTTCTATACAAATGTAACTAACATAAAGCTTATGATGTTTCATCAAATCTAATACATATTCATAACTAGGACCAACTGATAGTCTTCGATGAATTGATCACTTAAGGACTATACAAGCTAACAGTTCAGAGGAGCTGGTAGACGAGTGTCTAGGTCAAGTTAGCAAAGGTTATGATCAGCTGGTGGACTAATTAGAAACTTAAGTTATAAGGAAGAATTCTATAGGACTACCAACTATGGACAATACAGTTTCGAGCCAATTTCAATTAACATTCAAATAACTAAAACTTTATGTCTTATCAAATACTATGTCAAGAACAAGATGTTTCAAAAAACCCACCCTTGTATAATAGCGTTCACCTGTAAAGAAAGGGTATTATGAATTACTCTTAACAAGAATAATTTAATTTGAAAAGTATAATACCCATTGATGAAGAAAAAAAAAAAAGTGGTTGATGGTGCCAATATGCTTTTGATTGAAATTGTGTTGCTTTGTTTAAACTTCTTCATTTAGGCTTTCTACAGCCATTTCATGTTTCCAGAATAAGAGACCTCCAGATTTTCTTAAAGCTTGAGACAACTGGAATCTAGTTAGTTGCTTGAGCAGATATGTGGATCTGAGACCTTCCCAGTGCATGAGAAAAAAATTATCAACCATTCAATGTTTATGTGGAGAATTGAAAACCACAAATTGCAAATTAGTTGAAGACCCTAGCAAGTGGGAATGTTATTGTAAAGCTCTGAAATTGAGAAATCCTTATGACCGGAAGTAGAGGAGACTTCCTGTTCGAGAATAATGTAGGTTGTAAACAATCTTTGATTACAATATACAATTGGAATTTGTGAGTTTTCTTTCGTGGATAACAAATGGTGAACCTAGAATTAATTTTGAATCCAAATCACTATAAACGATCTCTTTTAATTTTGAGTTCTTACATTTCAATTATCACTTAAACAAATTTCAAACCCAACAATTGAACTTTTTGAAACGTATTATAACTGAAATATGCTTTGGCACTTAATCTTTATCCTCGCTATTTTTGATCCAGGACCATCATGGAATAATTAATTTCATTACTAATTTATAAACAAGAATTCAAACAAATTATGGTTGAATAATTATTATTTATAAATAACTATTGATGAACAACTTTTTATAAGATCATCAAAAGTTGTCACTTTTAATGAACATATTTCACAAAAGAACAGATAATTATGTTAGATGATAAATATAATTTATATAATATATATCCTCATCTTATAATAATTTACCTATAAGAATTCGCTCATAAAGCAAACTAAAAAAGTAACATGTATGTCCAAATCATAATTAGTACAAAAGGAAGATGATGTAGAGGTCAGCTCCACATACATCTATTGTTTCCCAGCATAAACGGAATTTGATAGACGAAATAGCTAATTAACCATTTGATTAGCAAATCAAATTACTCTAATTTTAGTGCCTCCTGAATAGCTTCCACAGAGAGTTGTATTTCCAAAACACAGCAGTCATTAACCAAAAAGCCTTTGCTAGGGTTGCTAACATCTCCAATTGCCATAAAATCAGCATACCCCCAACTTGAGCTGTCAGAAAATTCATTCATTTATAAGTAAACAAAAACTCCAACATAGCATCCATGAAAATTACAATTTCACCTTTTTTGGAGTAGTTCTCCTGATCCTTGAGCATGTTTCTGATGATAAACAGGCAGGTTGCCTTGACTTTTTTATGAGCAGCAAAACTCATCGAATCAATACACACGAGAAAGATGGAGTTATAACGGCCTTCTGCCCTTGGTTGTCCATTCGGATACAGTCTAATATTCCTAATTCAGTTTACAAATGATTGCCACCAAACACTGAAAGAGTTTAAAGTTAAGGCAATAAGATTTGGACAGAAATGGTACCATTTGTATCCTCCAGCGAGTTCCAAACTATTTTTTGTTTGGAGAAATCTGAAATCTTCCATTCACGCTTATATGGATTTGTTACAGTAAGCACAGAGACATTCTCAACGGCTCGCCGGTTTTTTATGACGAAAACTTCAGCTCCAAACGCGCAGTTGTCATTGAAAAGATATCCATTAGATGACTCTGTAAAACTTTTCTTAGCCATCAACTTGCTGATACCCCATTCCGAATTTACAGCATGAAAGCGCCGTAGTTTTCCTGACAAAGTTCCAAACTAATAAACTTAACAAAATAAATCAATGACAAGATACGAGAAAGAAAGGGTAAAGATTTCCATATATACCTCGAAAACAAAGATAATTATCTGAGATGCCATTGTAAATAAACAAGTTGCCGATGGCATTGACCTCCCAGCTTCCAGGTAGAGAATCAGTTCCAACCATGGACAAGTGTAAAGAAATATAATTCGCTTCCTTCACCTTGTCGTCTCCATCCAGATAGATACTAAGTTTCCTGTCATATATACATTTTTATGATTTGAAAACAAGTATACTAAGTCAAAAACCTGATCCTGAGAAAGGATTACCAGACATGATTATTCTGTACTAACATCTGATGGTGTTAAATTTCGTTTACACAATGTGATTTTTGTTAGATCAGGTGAGAAAAAACTCTCCCATGAGAAAATGAAAAAGGTGTTTGATTGTGTTTACCATATTACTTGATTATGTTTATCATATTGCTTGAAATACTCACTTTGATTCATTATGTTTATCACATTTCTTAAATATTATTCAAGCAAAGTTGTAAACATAATCAAAATTTTCACATTTTTTTTCATGTGGGATTTTTTCTCATGAGAACCGCTCACTTTGTACAATTATATGGAAAACAGATCAGTGAAGGCAAAGGGTAATGCCCGGCATGTCCCTCGCAAGGATATCATCCATATATTTGAGAAGGTATCTCATTTCACAGTCAGCTAATTCTCTGAATCTCCTTCATTCCCAACAAGCATGAGACCGATGCAATCAAACAAAAAATAAGTCATATCCATTGAAAGTATTTCTAAAAATAGACAACAAGATGATTATGCTATAGGTGGCTTTAATCCATTTGTTAAAACCTCGCAACACGAAAAAGAAAAGCAAGCATTATAATCGCCGCTTATCTTAAGCTCATAATTTACCTACGTGTTCAGTGTTCTATATATCTTACTGCTAACTTCAAGCAGAAAAATTAGGGCAGAGGCTGACTGTAAGGTTCACGTATAAGTTATGATTTGGACAAGGAAACTTACAAAAAAAAATACCCAGAAATCTGCACCAAAACTTGGGAATCGAAGTTTAAGTCTCTTTTAACATACCATTTGTATTCTCCAGCATCAAATTCCATCGATTCTATTTTCGTAATACCATGCTTCAATAACAAAGAAAAAGATTTGATTCTGGCGAAGCGTCTCTTGTTTCCAGAGTAAATTCTGTCCAGTTTTCATAAAGAGAAAGTATTCAGCACAAAGGGAAATCAAGTGACAGGGTAAATTCTGTTTATTAATTTTAAACGGTTCGTGTGATAAATACAGAATAACTAAAACACAAATACACAAACAAAATATTGTTTAATGTAGGGTTTCATGAAGAACATCACAAATAATAAAACAAAATTCCGATAAAAAAAATAATTAGTGTTTGAGATGAGTTAATGTCTAAATTATACCTTCATCGTCGGCTGGAACTTGAAGAGAAGGCATTGTTTCAAATGACCTTTGGACTTTGTACGATACCCTTTTAGTAGGTTTGAACTTTGTATGGTATATGTATAATATGTTTAAGATTTTATGGGCTCCATATTCTAGGAAATGGAAGAGTCCGTTGCCCCAATCCAATCATTTGACTCTACACGGCCTAAGGTGATACTCTATTTTTCTTAATAGAATTTAATAATTTTAATCTTATAAATTAGAATTAGAATATTATATATTATTTTAATTTATCTTCTTAAAATAAAGAATATGACTATATTTAAAATTAATTTTTTATTTATAAGAAAAGATATGTATGCATTTCATATTATATAATATGTTTTTTTCATTTCACAATGCTAATTTTTCAATTCATTTATTTATGCATTAATACTTATTTATTTAGTAGTATATTTTTACATGAAATAATATATGAATTATAAGAATAAAAATGAAAGCTAGAAACGTAATATATAATGCATAATAAAGCATAAGGCACTATTTACAAAAGAATAACTTTTATCCCAAAAAAATGTAATGTTATAAAATAAAATTATATTCATGCAGCATAATATAAGCCGCATGTTTGGATCAATTGTTACTAACTCAGGGCTAATCGAAGATTTAAGGACATGAAGAATCAACTGTAGAAACGATCAAGTTCAAGTGAAATTCATAACTGATCATGTCGACAATTATAAAAAAAGAGATCCACAGCTAAATCAATAGTTTCAACTGACTTAGCTATGAGGAGAGTGTTGTTCATAACTGATTAAGACAATTATAAGATACCTTAGGTGACTAAGCTAAGAAATAATCAACTGACAAACTAAGTAAAAGCTCAACTGACCCGGACATCAACTAATGTTTTTAATCATTCTAGATGTCTCTTCCAAGTACAAGAAGGTGCAAAAATGTACACTTTGTACAAATATAAACCTTTGCTGGTCCCCGATATCATAGTAATTTTAATACAACGAAAATTTAATATTCTTGCACTTATCTTGCTGAGGTTATAACTCAGCAAGGACTTAGAAAAATGTGTTTTAAGCTCGAAAGTTCTTAGATTGATTGTAGTTTATACTCCAGCACTTGAGGTGCTGGGTTTTAATTCAATGAAAAGCAATGAACAATAAGAATAAAATAAACACAAGGATTATAGTGGTTCAGACAACTGTCCTACGTCCACTCTACAGTCTGCTGACTGGAATTCTATAAGATTTGATACAAGGTGTTGAACTTGATCTCTAACTGCAGGCAGCACCTCCGTCTGGCCACAGCGCACCTCAAGTAGCTCGTTCAATATCAATCTTCTTCGCAATCCTTAGAGTGAGGATGCACCTTGCAGCCTCCTTGAATGTCGGACTTAGGAGTTTTAGAGTTCCTCCTTGAACTTATCCCACTTGTGGCAATAGCCCCGTAAGTGTCAGTCTTACAGAGTAAGATAACTGTTTAGTTTTTCCTAGGATATAAAGAACTCCAAGATAACTCTGGAAATGAACTTCCAAAGTCTTGTGTTTGTCACGGATAGCTTCTGCGAAGCCTTGAAACTTTAAGTATTCGGTAGAGAGTTGGGCAGAGTTTATGCTTGATTCTTGCATGTGTTCGATCTCTTTTTTTTTTTTTTTTGCAAATCCTCAGGTATTTATAGATAAAGATTCAAGACTTTGAATCTTTTGTCCGTTAGAGACAGATTGGTGAACATCGAATCTTCTTTCTTCCTTTTTATGAGCTGCATAGAGACGCTTCAAGTCTCCTTGCACTGGTTCGTCCTTTTTCGGACATGCAGGCATAGTGTCAGAACAGATCTCCTAGTAATCCTAGGAATCCTTCTTACTTTAGACATGTATACCTTCAGATTCAGGAGATTCCTAAAATCCTTAGACTGAAAGTCTTTTCACTTGATTTGCCCACTACACATAAACTCTGGGAATGTTGTTGTAGGAACTTTTTGTTGAGTCCGCTAAGCATTTTCTGAGATCTCAGCAACCTTGCTGAGATCTAGCATATTGAAACTTCAAAGTCTGCTAGCTTATGTTTGTCTGCTAGTTTATACTTGTCTGCTAGCTTATACTTTCTAGCAGTCTTGAGACTCGCTGAATTCCTTTAGCAATCTTCATTCATTTCTTGGTACTTGCTAGAATTCCGTATCTTTATTGCTTTGCTAGCTTTTTCAGCAATCTTTATTCCTCCGAAATATTGCTGACTCTTCAAGTCTTCAGAGGCTTTGCTAGCATCTTCAATAATTATTTGCGAACAATTCCTAACTCTATTACAACTCAACCAAAAGTAACCTATACAAGACTTTAACAATTTTAGCACATTGCTGAGTTGCTAGAGACTCAGTAAACCTAGTTTTGAAGCACCAAAACAAAAACAAATACAATATGATCAAAAGGGTACAATATTCCCAATAATTTCCCCTTTTTTGGTGCGATAAAGCCCTACCAAACGCTATATTGCTGATCACGGGAAAGAAGACTCCTGAGTTTACAAAATAAGTCTAGTAAACAAACTTAGTATGTCAACCCCCTTAGATTTTGACAATGTTCGAAAATCTTTCCCCTCAAAACAAGAAGGGTATTGCTCGATAAAAATTTTAAACACAAGTGAATGGCTTAGTAAAATGCTGGAATTTCAGCAACAAATAAGCTTATAGAAAATAGAGCAATACGAGTACGAACAAAAATAAAATCCTCAGCAGTCCACATGCAATTTGGTGATTAAACAAAAAGTGTAAGTTCATCTAATCAAATAAGATCAGAATTGGTCAATGAGATTTTGTCGTCAATCTGGGTAAGTTTCCATTGAAATTATCAGCAGTGAAGTACACGAAAACTAAAAACCAGCAAAAAATTATAGGAATAGATTACTTCTGTGTTGCAGCGGAATCCAAATCCGCATTTTTTGAGCTTGGAGACTGATTACTGCTAAAATTAACAGATAAATTATAATATAGTGATGCAAATAAAATTATAATACCCTAAGGTAGTCGAACCCACAGAGACTATATGACGAGACTATTCTATGTACTAGCCATAGTTTTCAAGCAACAATTATTTGAGCAAATCGAATAAGGGTTTTGGTTTGGAATTTAAAGATAACAATGCAGAAAAAGTAAAGGTTTTGAAAA
>JAPKLW010003413.1:0-39891 GCA_026898455.1 Plectranthus barbatus
GCCACGTTACACACACGCTGCTACACTCTCTGAATTACCCTTCCCATTTTCTGAAATGTTGAATTTGAGAATCTCTGTTTTATTTAAACTATGACTCGAAGTATAGTTTACTTTTATTTCTGAATCTCTTTTATATTATTTACATCTTCCGCTCATTTATTGTTATTCGTTTAAAGAAATTTTTGATAAAACCTCAAACATCAATGTGACGCGACCCCAAATTGGGAAGGTCAGTTGGAGGCGTGACAGCACGAGTGAAGTACTAGTTTTTTATTGATAGACCAATAGTATTATAATACTTAACTCTATTTCATTCATCCATTAGTTTTTTATAGATACAATAATAAAACTAATATATCTTATATATAATAACATAAAGTAAATAATAAATATATCAAAATTTATAATTTTAGATTCTATACAAATAGGGTAATTTTGTTACATATATATTTTAGTGTTTTAAATGAGATACTTATATGTAAATTGAGACTAATTTATGACTTTTAAATTGATTTGTAATATATTTATATCAACTTAGTTCCAACAATATTTAATTATATTTAATTATTCATTTTAATTTAGTCAATAATTTTTAAGAAATGGCATCATTTTTTCGCCTTTTTATTAAATTGTATATAATGCTAACCAATCACCCTACTTTTTCATTATTTTAGTAATTTTTTTCACTTCCACATAATTAATTATTACTCAAATTCAACCACAATATTTTTGAAAAAATTGTAAATGATCACTCAACCACACTATATATATAATTATCTTATTTGAATTTATTTAATTTTATTTTTAAAATAAAAATACAACTTATAATTAAATTTAATATATATAAAAATTATACAGAGACTAGTAAAATAAATTTGACATAGATTATATAAGAAATATAACTACTAGAAAATTAAATTACATTGCATAAAGTATTTGTAGACCACCACAATAAAGTTTATGAATAATTGATTAAAACATCAAACATCTAAAATTACATTTTTCGTAATTATTTTTTGTGAGTTAGTAGTCATAAGTAATTAAATGATCAAACTTGACACTTGAATTGTTATTTTGTGAACTAAGGATAACACCACATTACATGACAATACAAAATAGGGTATGTATTAGTTGACTAATTTGATAGAAAAATTAGATTGAAACCATCATGAAACTAAAATATAAGTTAAGTATCCATTTTGAAATTAATTAAAATTTAGACCCAATTTTATATAATTATATTTTAGCAACTGTTGGGGCCAGGCCCCCGAGGCCCGGGCCCACTAAGCTCATCGACCCAGTAACTGCCGACCCAAGGTCGTAGGCCCACCGGGAGATACAAAGACCAAAATCGCCCAAGTCATGAGGTCACCACCGACCATCTTCGTTCATCGACACCGAGCACGATCAAGAGTCGGTGACGAGGAAGACGACCAGAAACCCTAGAAGTCTGGAGGCACGCGACTATTGGAAGCCCTAACCAACCCCGAGAAACCCGGAGCAGTGCCAAAATTTGTGGCGAGCACGAGCTCGCCCATAACTAGGGTTAAGCCAGACATTCCTCCCCTATCCTGTCTATAAATAGGGGTGGAAAACTCGATTTTGTATCTTTTTACTCTCAGAGAAATCACGATGTAACGTTGCCAAAATTACGTCAGAACTCATATACTTAATAATCGAATATTTTCTTGCTCTCGTGTTTGTTCTTATTGCTGTTTAAATTACGTTATTTCCCTTATTCCTCTTACTGCTACTTGTTGTCGTTTAACGAATTCCAAGGGCTCCGTTATCTAAAAAATTCGAACCTCAATATTTGGTGCTCACCGTGGGGCTCTTGGAATTACTTTCTCTGAATTGATGGCAGGTAACAACGAGAGAATCAGTAACCCACCTACCGGACCTGACAGAGCAATAGAGCTCATTCCCACGGAGGAATTGATCCAGAGAACTCAACAGGCCACCAGATTGCAATTCGTGCCGTCGGAGGTGTTGAACACAACATTGGCTCGCCTCGCCTAAGAGGTGGAGAAAAATTGACGACAAATAAAGGAAATGGACACCCGAGTCATGGAACTCCACGCAATGAACTATGAATTGCGGAAAGAGAATCACCACCTACGCCAAGAGGTGAACACCCTCAAAAGTCGCCTGATCGTCGAGGAGCCCCCTTCTACAGGCGAAAAGCAGACCAACCCGTGCAGGAACCTCACGAGCGAATTAGACGATGTGATCAATATCGACCCCTCCAGGGGACGGGCACCAGACAAAACATCTCGGGTGCAACGGTGGTTAGACCGACCTCTCGGTTTCTCATCGACCACGAAAGAACATTCAACCCGAGGAGCAAGTTCGAGAAGCATTTCGAGGCGTACATGTCCATGTTCGAGACACTGTTGACTAAGATCACGGGTGCTATACCCCCGGACATGATGATCCCCCGTGACAGCTACACCGATTCGCCATTCAATCATGACATCACAAACACAGATGTTCCGGCAAAATTCTCGCCTCCGTCATTTACATTGCACGATGGAACAATAACCACTGAGGATTACGTGGCCCTCTACAAACAGAAAATGCTGAACACCTCAGTACCAGCAAACCTTCGCGAAGCTTGCATGTGCAAGAGTTTTGGATCCAGTCTCACCGGCTCGGCGCTCCAATGGTTTGCCAACCTCCCAAAAAACTCCATTTCATCCTTTTCGGAGTTGCACTACGCCTTCCGAAAGCAGTACTCCAACTGTAGGCGCATGGCCAAACACCCTGATGCGCTCAACAGCATGCATATCAAGAGAGGAGAATCACTAAGGTCTTACGTTGGGCGGTTCAATCGCGAGCTCGCATCGATCCCCCACTGCCCTTCTTAAACTACCATCTTCGTTTTTAAAAACAGGCTCGACGTGATGTCTAAGCTCTATCATAGCCTGACCAGCCACCCATGTTCTGACATGGATGCGGTGTTCGCCCAAGCCAGGGTCGGTAACAAATGGGAAGAGGATGAACCGAACCATATCGCTTGTATGAACCAATTTGGCCATGTCTTCGGGCAGTAACTCTTTCTTCCCTTTAGAATTTGTCCAATGAAGAGCTCCTACGTTCTGCTTGCCTCGAACCAAATTAAATTCATGGTTCGGTCGAGAAAAAGCTACGTTGATTCAGGCGTTCTCCTCGGTAGTGAGCGAGGTCTGCTTGTACCCTGCAAAGGAACCAAACATGAGTTAGTAACCGACTAGAAAGAACCGAGCTAAGCACTTAGAAGATCTTTGCACTTATGGGCACTCCGCCCTCGGCTAGGAACTCTGGCTCAGAGTGGCTCATCTTCAACCGCACCCACTGATTCTTCCATCGCGGGGTGTTTTGCACACACTTAGTGATCATTGGCTCCGCCAATGAGTCCCTCTTAATGAAGTAATAATACCCGGCCTTGTACCTACTCAGCCGGTATAAATAATGCCACTCATGAAGAGTCGGCGATCCGAGGCCCGCGTAAAGAAACACGAGCAAGGTACTGAGCATGTGGCACCAGCTAATCGGTGCCACCTGGAACGGGGCCAAGCCGTAGGATTAGAGAACGGCTCCAAAGAAGGTGTGAGGTGGAAGACGGATCCCATACTTGATGACCGGCAAGAAGAAAGCCACATCATAAGCATGAGGTGGTCGAAAGTATCGGTCCTCGATCAATGGCAAGGTGTATACCATCTTGTCGCAGGCGACCCCCATCGAATTCTTCTACACCTACTCCTCGATGGTGAGGGAGACTGTCGACCGAACCGGATCCGTAGGATTGATCACATCCTTCTTCGCCTTAGAAGTATCGATCTCCATCAGTACGAAAGAGTCGTCACTATCATCTTCGACATCGTTGCCCGAATCCTCGCGGTCGGACCCCTCCTCTGAGTCAAAGTCTTCAATAGCTGGCCCTCGGTCGAACTGACCACCCTCTAAGCCCGAAGAGACTGCTTCCTCGTGGTCGAAGGAATGCCTAATCTATGCCTCGGTGGACCCCGAGGACGAAGACGGTTCCTCCCAAATTTCAACCAAAGAGCCCATAATCTACCTAGATGCTGAAATCACCAGAAAAAGACACAAAACATGGAAAACTCGAGGAAAGAGGTCCCCCACAAAAACAAAAAGAGAGAAAAAAGAAGTACGCAAGCACGCAAACGAAAGGGAAAAGACCTCGAAAACCAAGTATTTGCAAGAAACCGTTTCACATAGAATAACTGCTCCCAACAACCTCAACCGACTCAACCGCACAAGCGACTACCCCGAGATGATATCACAAAAATGCACGAATCGAAAGCCAATAATGAAGCAATGAGAAATCACATGGAAGACTCGATAAATCCTAATTCAAGATGGTAAACTAGACGAACCTCATCAAATCAGAATCAGAATCGAAAACCTAACGACCAGAACGACTCGAAACCTAATCTAAAGCAGCAAATGAACAATCAACATAGATTGAAACCAAAGCCTAATTACAAAGGATCACAACCTAACTCTACGTCCAGACAATCAACATGGCAAACCAAATCCAAAAGGCAAAACAAGAAGAAAACAACAACAAAATTGGAGATGACAGCGGTAGTCACAAACTAGCGTCCAAGATACCCATCAACCACACTACACACCCGAGTTGACGCATCCCAAAATCAAGGTAAAAAACACACAAACCAGAAAAGACTAACAATGAACAAGCAACGCAACGTAAAAGGTGGAAGTACACATGCGTCTGAAAACAAAAATCGACAGACAAACAACAAAATAGAATCCTAGTTCCAAGGCCGCACAAAATTGATTAGACCTATGACTACCCTAGCGTGAATCTAGGCATTCTAAACAATGTACACAATCAACGAAAGAAGAAATCAAGCGGGGAAAGACAAGGATAGGTGGATGAACTTACCAACAATGAGAGTGGAGCGAGGCACAGAGTTTGAAATGCGTACAAAGTAGCAACGATCGTCGAAATGATCAAACCACTGGAACAGTCGCCAGAACATGAGATTCTCCAAGAATGATGAGTCGCAGAGAGAGAGAGAGAAAAAAAGAGAAGCAGTCGATTGAAAAGTGAAATGAAGAGATGAGGAATGGTTTCTCTATTTAAACCCAAAACCGTTCGACTCCTCATAATTGCCCCCGAAGTTGGCGATAATTACGGACATGCCACCGTAAGGGCGGCAAAAATCAAACCGCCCAAGTTTCAGGATCGAAACCGAGCATGCTCGGGGCTCGCACCCGAGCCTCAATCCTCCTCGAATCCGACCTGCTCACAGTAAACCCCAGGCTATAATTCCAACTTTGTGGGACGAACTCTGATGTGATTGGTACCATCAATAGGAATGTGAGGCTTCCTCGAGAAACCCATAGGTGCCTCACGATCCATCTGAACTCTTCCCGCTAGCTCTCTCCGGAGCCTAAACAGAGTGCACGCATGGGAGTACCACTCCATGCAAGAGAACATTCCTCGAAAAAAATCTAACCTGCGTGAACTCTGGATCCACGCATTTGCCCACGGGGCGGCCTCCCGGTGCCACCCGATACAACCATATGCTTGTATTCCCAATGAATCTTCATACTAGCATGAAATAGTATCCCGGATACTCCCTATCAGAGCTGCTCTCTCTGGAAGCATCTCTCGGGCCCCGAGGATAGTCTCTTGAACGCCTTGAAACTCTGTACTCTGTAACACGTTCTGACATGAAGTTTTGATTCCAGGATCTATCCGCAATAGGCCCAGAAATCAAAAGGGGCTATTGTTGGGGCCAGGTCCACTAAGCTCATCGACCCAGTAACCGCCGGCCTAGGGTCGCAGGCCCACCTGGAGAGACGATGAGTCCAAAATCACTCAAGTCATGAGATCGCTACCAACCCTTTTCGCTCATCGACACCGAGCACGATCAAGGGTCGGTGACGAGGAAGACGACCAGAAACCCTAGAAGCCTCGCGGTGCGCAACCTTTGGAAGCTCTAACCGACCCCGAGAATCCCGGAGCAGTTCCAAAATTTGCGGCGAGCACAAGCTCGCCCATATTTAGGGTTAGGCCAGACATTCCTCCCCCTATCCTGTCTATAAATAGGGGTGGAAAACTCGATTTTTGTATCTTTTTACTCTCACAGAAATCATGTTGTAACATTGCCAAAATTACGTTAGAACTCATATACTTAAGAATCGAATATTTCCTTGCTCTCGTGTTTGTTCTTATTGCTGTTTAAATTACATTATTTCTCTTATTCCTTTTACTGCTACTGGTTGTCGTTTAACGAATTCCAATGGCTCTGTTATCTCGAAAATTCGAACCTCAACAGTAACCTTTTAAGAAATTAACTTATTTTAAATTATGTAAATGCAAAATTTAGAAATAAAGAATATATATATATATATATATATATCAAAATTAGTCTCTATTTGTAGAGACTAAAAAGTTCTGAATTTTGGTATAATTTTTATTTATTTTTATATTATTATATGAAATATATATTAATTTTATATTTGTATTTATATAAAATTAATGAACCTATAAAATGAAGACGAATGTCACCAAATTATTAGTCAATGAATAAAGAATTGAAAAATAAATACCCGTGGGGCCTGCAAACTTTTACATATGAGATGTCTATCATTAGGGTTAGGGTTGTAATCGAACTGAGTCGAGCCGAGTAGTGTCGTGCTCAAGTTTAACTCGTTTAGTATTGAGTCGAGCTTCGAGCTTCTATGTCGAACATTTTGAAGTTCACGAACTTTATCGAGCGTGAACGAACTTTCTAAATTTGGATTATATTTAAAATATCCATAATTATTTTGAAAGAAAATGTTATTTATTTCTAAATTAATATCATATTCATGCTCAAATTCTAGATTTTATCATTATTAGAGAGACTTATCATTATTGTTACTCTTAAATCATGAAAGAAATTACTTTTATAAATTAATTATTTTATATTTCTTACTAATTTTAGCTAACGAGTTTGCTCACGAGCTCACGTGTCGAATATTATGATGCTCAATTTTGGTTCGTTTAATAAACAAACTTCTCTAAACGAGCTTTTATCGAGTCGAGATCGGAGTAGTTCACGAACAGTTTGACTCATTTACAACCCTAATTAGGGTGAATCAATTAAGAGAGCATAAATGCTCACATACCTATCATAGACACGTGCTAATGTGCCCACCAGTGATGTGCGAGCATAACTGCGAGCCTAACATTAGTGGTAATAATTATTAATGTTGACCCCACCACCAATGTTATATTGACACATTAGCTCGTGAACACATTAATATTTACCCACGTTGGGTACCTGAGCACTTCTGATTAAGGGAGTATAATTTTGAGTTTTGTAGTGAACTAAATCTTCCAAGCATCATTAATTTTTAAGAAATAAACTATCATCTTCCATGTAACTTGTCTTCCATGAAATAAGCTATGAAACAACAGAAAATTCCAAAGTTTCAGTGTAGTAGATATATGATATAAATCATTTATCCGAGGATAACTTGCTTCTCTCTCATCTATCAGCAGTTTCAACAAGTTGCGTGGCTAAGACTATGTTTAGACCACCCACATCGGTAAACAATTGAAACTGGTCAGCAATAAAATTATAATATAATATAATAAAAATAAATCAAAAATACTTTAAAACTTGTGACCCCGGCTCCTCTGCAAACAACGCATTCACTGTTGTAATATCAATATTTATATTTTTTTAATTAGTAATAATAATAAATAGATTTTTATACACTAGGATTTTATAATTTGCTTGACAAATAAAAATTACAAAATTAGTACAAAATAAGAAATAAATTGACAAAACTCAAATATATGTAATTAAAACATGATTATTTTAGTAGTGTATAAAACTATGGTAATATTAGGCTTTGTTCATTGAACATGATTTCAATAATTATTTAAATATATATAATTTATATTATGTTTTATAAAGCGTCAATTCTAAGTTATGATTTTACACTTTTTTTTAATTTATATTATGTTTTATAAAGCGTCAATTCTAAGTTATGATTTTACACTTTTTTTTAGTTATCTATATTTAATTAATATGATTCTAGAAGTGAAAGAAAACAAAAACAACAAAATAGAAAAATAGAAAAAAAGCAACAAGAAGTATTCTTATTTTGAAAATAAATATAAATAAAAGAATTATATATAACGGTGTGGTTGGGTGGTCATGGATAAAGTTTGAAAAAGTATTGTGGTTGGGTTGGGTTGGGTGATGTAGACGAGAGATAAATTAATTAAATGTAGAAGTGGTTTGGTGGTTCGACCGGTTGCTGATAAGACTATCCTCATCAGTGACCGACCTCAACCCAACCATTTAATAAAATATTCATTTCTCTTTCATTCAAACACATAACTTATAACTTAATACTAGTACTATAATTTATCTTCAACCCAACCTCTAACTTTTAAATTTAAATATTAATTTCTTCTCATTAGATATAATATAAAAATAAAAAGTGTTATATAAAATAGGTGAAGAAATGATAGCATTTGTTTGTTGACTAAATTAAAGTAACAATAAAATATAACTAAATATTATTGGAATTAATTGATATAAGCATATTACAAATAAAATTAATTTATATATATATATATATATATATTAATCTGTATTTGTAAAGAATAAAAATATATGAGTTTTGATACATTTATTGTTTATCTTCATATTGATATATAAAAATATATCAATTTCATAGTTGCATACAGAAATTATGTATTTTATATCAATTAATTTGATATAAAACTATTACCAATAAAATTAATTATTTATATGTATATATATATATCAATTTAAAAATAAAAAATATATATATCAAAATTAGTCTCTATTTGTAGAGAATAAAAAATTATGAATTTTGGTGTATTTATTATTTATTTTTATATTATTATATAAAAGATATATCAATTTTATTATTGTATTTATAAAAAGTAAATGAGCCAATAAAATATAGACACTTATCATAATACTATTAGTCCATCAATAAAAAAAATTAAAGAATTCACTGTGGAGTCTACAGACCTTTGACGTTGTGTAGGTCCGGTGGACCTTAATCTTACAATTTTCCACAATTCCTTAATCTTACAATTTTCCACCATTTTTTTTATTTTTGTTTAAAAAAATAAAATACTTAGGTGTCAGGTTGGGTTGAGGGTGAGAGATTGCTGATCTTTGTAATCTTAGAATATGTGTGAAAAAAGACAAGGTGATATGGAATATAAATCTATTTTGATAAGATTAAGACTAGTATCTATTTTGATAAGATTAAGTCCTAGTCGATAGATGAGCAAGTCGAATATGATTATCAAAGAGCACCTATAACAATCTATAAGGTTGATTGAAGTTGACAAACTAATCTAGTAATTATGGTTTCCTCTCCCATGGGAGCAAGTTCCTCTCGAGCAAATCCCAGAGTCGCCCTCAAACTTTTCATTCCGGATTTATTCTATCATTCGCTGTTGGAGATGAAAATTGAAAAGAGAGTTGGGGATTGATGTCTAGTATCTGCATGCAAAACAACCAAATCTAGTTAAAATAAATGAAGGTGTCCTAATGTGGTTCTACTTAAAACAAATTTCACAAGAAGACTAAACAAAGCATAAAATATTTGCTCCACATTACCACTCTGCTAAGCTTTCTCAATAGCCATACAATCAGTGATGGATCTAGGATCTATGTCTGCTATTTACTAATAAGGAAATCCGTATGTGTAAAATATATACAGCTGGAAACTCGATAATTAAAGAGGGCACGCTCTGTCCCATATTCAAGTCGAAACTTCTTTGTAGCCTTCACATAACCCCTAAAGAACCAGAAAATTTTATAACCAGTATATTCATATCCTCTTTTCTCACTTTAAAACTATCAAATTTTTTCTCCCAATCTACTCTCTAGTTATAACATTCTTCAGTGTAGCCTGTAAATTGCAAACAAAGTAGACAACTAAAACGTTCTGCAACCAACAAGTTTGATTCATGAATCACTATGATCTCCAAAAAGAGACTATTTCTTCCAATTCTTAAAGCAATGACATGTAAAAATTTGAGCAATGTCTATCCACAATCAGTATCTCATACATTTGCTGAAGCGCATTACAAACCCATTAATAAATTGATAGTTAAACGAATGGAAACTGTAATTTAATGGAGATTGAACACAATTAAACACACATAAAATTATCAAATGAAAAAGTGATTTTATAGTTCGAGTGGGAATTTGCCATGGCTTGGATTTCAACAAGATCGCGAATCACAAAACCAAAACAGTGATATCAGTGTCAAACACTAGATCCACTGTCCACGCCTTCAGCCGCACATGTAAAAAGAGGAAAATGTAACCCTACCTTTTTTTTCTTCACAAACTCACCATAATTTAACAATAAATATAAAATTATTAATAATCAAACAATTAAAATAAAAATAAAAATAAATACATTAAATTCGTAAAAAGTCATTGTAGTTTAATTATCAATTCAATACCCGGAAATTAATATTCAATTCAGAACTTGAAAGATTTAAATTTTTTTTTTAATTTAGACGCAAAAGATCATACAATTTTTAATTATTTGATATTTCAAATCTTGGATTGTCAAATCATTTTCGGATCTAAATCAATAATTAAACTGCCCTGAATCGCATCACCAAATTATATTGATTTTTGAATTTTAAAGTTGAAATTGATGAACAATTGAAATTCAATGAATTTGTATTCCAAGAGATCGACAACGTTTGACCATCGAACTGAATGTGGATAAATTGAAATATTTGGATTGGAAATTTAGAATATAAAATAATAATGGAGTTGAAGAAGAGGATCTTATTTTGCAGAGAGCATGCTTTATTTTTGTTCACACGTTACGAACACTGAACGAGATGACACAGCATTGAAACAAATATTTGCAATTTCAGCATATGACTTTTTCTTCAAAGAAAGAGGCTACTTTCGTAATCTTTTCCTATTTCAATTGGGAAACTGCCATCGCAGCGCATATTGACTCGCACCCGTCTCCGATCCTCCGTGTTTTTTTTTTTTTTATGTCGCGGATAATATTTTATTTCCAGAAGTCCCCTCCGAAATCGCTGCGAAGTTACTGGCTCGAATCTTCCGCTGTTACTCTCCAATTCCGCGTTTTTCAATTCGGATTGCGATTTGGAGTTTGTAGGTGCAAGTTAGGTTTTAATTAATATTTGCTCCGAAGCGGCAAGTTTGAGATGATGATGGTGGAGGCAGAAGAGGGATCGCCGCCGGTGGAGTTGTGTGGAGTGGAGAAGGACGACTTCGGCGATGATGACGATATCATCGATCTTGATGATCTTTTGAGTATATTGAGAGAGCCGTCTCATCCCCCACAGGTGAATTCCGTCGTAATAATTATTTGTTTTTCTTTTTTGTCTGTGTTTTATCTGTGAAATCTAAGTAACGGAGTCAGGATTGATGGTTTTGGGGTTTATGATTTGGTGTCAGTGGGTGACTAAGGGCGAGGATTGATTTGTTTCCATGGTTAGTTAGTGATCGGTAGTTATTTTACAAGGTAGAGCTTGTTGTGAAGTTCGTTCTCGGAGATGATGGTGTATGATTTACTGTTACTATGCTAGATCATGTGTTTATGTTTGATACGAGTTCAACTAGTTTCTGCCTTCTTGCATGTTTTCACTTTTAGAGTCTTCAGAACTATGCATACCCATTGGAGTTGATGGACCAATTTTATATGGTGTTTCTGTGTCAGAACACTCGAGGAGGAATGATCAGTGGAGGTGTATAGCCGTTCGTTAGTAGACATCGATCTTTGAACTAATTTATTGTACAGTTCATTTTTGCACTTGCATTAATGTGGGGAGCAGTTGTTGATATATGTCAGTATATCAGTTGCAAGATGGTAGATTGACTCCCTTGGAATAGACCACAGTAGTGGTGGCATTTGCTAACAGATTTCTGGCTTTTGTTGGCATGGGCTAGACAATATGTCGGGTTCTGTCTGTGTCACTCTCTATTATATTTTCTCCTTCTTGCATTTCGGCTCCCTTTCTGAATCATTCATGCATGTCGAACATATGATCTAAATTTGAACGATGATAATTGCTTAAATGTTAACCATGTCACTGTCAATTTGCAGGATAATGGGTTTGATGAATTTTCTTATGAAGCACTAACAGGTTGGTAAGCAATTTCCTTTTGTGCACCTCCTTATTAAAATTTTTATCTGGTTCGTCTTCTTGGGAATCCTTTTGTTTGTTTGTTTTTGTTTTTTATTTTTTTTGGTAAATGATATTCTTGAGCTGGTCATATTTTGAATGGGTGTGGTTTTGAGGAAGGCATTTAGGTAGCAATCATTTGTTTTAATCAGTTTATTATATGAGTGAAGTGGTTTCATTTGGTTATGTTAAAGTGATAATTTTCTTTTATTTTCGATAACATAAAAGAATGACCATTCTTCTCTCTTCTTGTACCTCACTTCATACTTGTCTAACTGTCAATGCTACTTTGATAGGACTGCAGACTTCAGAAGACCATTTATGGGGGGATCAGATACAAAATTGTGTTGTGGTATCTCCCTTGCACAACTTTGATTCCTCAGAACCTAAGATGGCAGTTTCTGATGGTTTTGTGGAATCTGCAAGTTCGTTCAATGTGGGTGGTGAAATGCTTGAAGCTTCATCCCAGTTATCCCGGTTTAGTCAAGGCAATAATCATTTCAATTTGCATGAGATGCCCTGGGCAGAAGATGAGATTGAGCCTGTGGAATCGAGGAGGGAACCTGCCAATGGTTTAGTGGAATCCGATTGGTCCAGGCGTTCTTATAGTGAATTCCTTGAGCCTTCATTCTCCCAGATTAATCAGGGCAGTGGATTTTCTTATATGCATATAGATGGTGATTTGCATAATGCTTCATCCTATGATAAAAATGACTTTAAAAAAGCTTTGTTTGACACACCTAACCATAGAGAACAATTTGATTTTAGTGGTGCCAATCTTGGTATTCCTTCAGATGGAAAAGGCACAACACCCGACTGCAGTGAAACATCTTTCAATGGTTTTCATAATGTTATTCGTACGCAAAACTCTTCAGATTTCCGTCATGTGAAATGTGAAAAGGAGCAATTTGGAATGGACTATGGTTATACATCTGCCAGAGGAAATGAATTAGAAAAGCCTTCTAAATGTGTGCCAGCCATTTCTTGCAAGAACTCTGATTCACATTCAAAGTTTGAAACAAAGGAGGAACTCTTTAACTCTAGGAGAGTTCTCCCTTCTCATGGTATGTCCAGCGATACTTCTTTCAAAAGTTCTGCCGTTGTAGCTCAAGTTCAGGAATCTGTACTTCAGGTTTCAGAGCATGCTGGAATTATGACCCCCTCGTCGATCAGCACAGGCAGTAATAATATCCTAAAGATGGAAAATGAGGCCACTAAGTTCTATGATTCTCTTCCGTCAAAAGCCAGTTACCAAGGCGTTCAGAGTAAGACATCTGATCAAATCAATGTTGATGATGAT
Source organism: Plectranthus barbatus (assembly GCA_026898455.1). NCBI lineage: Eukaryota > Viridiplantae > Streptophyta > Magnoliopsida > Lamiales > Lamiaceae > Plectranthus > Plectranthus barbatus. The sequence continues at coordinate 13,509 of JAPKLW010003413.1, forward strand.
TCTGATTTGTGTATTATTGAGGATATGAGTGCTCCAGCACGGCCAAATCATGCTGTAATGCGTGAAAGGTTGGTTGGTGGTAAACAAGTTTTGTCATCTAGGGAGCCTGTCATCCAGTCTGTAGCAACACATTCACGACGGAAACCAAATGATGAAAGGTTCATTTTTCGAGTTGCATTGCAGGTGAATTATCTAGCCAGCCCTATGCTGCCTCTAGCAGCTTGGGAAAACTTTCTTTTTCCCTACCTAACAATTGGTTCTGCTATTTTCTATATTTTTAGTAACTATCATTTAAAGCATCAGGTGATGTAGCGATAAGTTGATTTTATCAGATCTATAGCTGATTTATTTGTTTTTTCACTTATGTTGTTGCCATCATTTGATCATTTTTCATTCATATGTTTGTTTAGTTTCCTTATAAGGTTAGTGGATATTGTTTTCCATTATACTAGGCTGGATCTTTCAACAGAGTGACAAGATTGCTTTTATTGGTTTTGTCTGTGTTGATTACACAATATTCTCCTATGCTAAATCAGAGAAAAAGAAGAAATTAATATTTCTGTTTGTTCATCACAGGCAATATTTATTAGTAAATTTGATGCCACCTTTTGATTTATGTGCACCTATTTATAAACATAGATACATTTTATGCAATTTTGGCTACATATGCTTAGCTTGTAGCTCATGTTAAATTTATTGCATTTTCTAATGATGTTGGTTGGCCTTTTCTTGTAAAATATACAAAACCTGTATTTTATATTGAACTATATCATGTATTCGTTTTTAGAAAAAAATATGTGAGAAAAGAAAGTGTCACATGCTGAAAATAATTATGTTATTTGAATCTAAGAAATCAGTTTTTCATGCTATGCTATTTGGCTTTTGGTGACTGTTGACATATAGATGTGGTGGTTATAATGAATATTCATTGGTTGATAAGTAGTTATGTGAATTTAGTTATCTTTTGAATTTTATCGAGCTTATAGGTGGTTACCATTATTGTTTGGTGCTCTGGATTGTGGTTGAAGAACCCTGATAGTTTTTCATATATATTAGGAATTAGGATGATATATTTTCATCCTGCTATAAAAACTTAATTGTCAAACTTACATTTTGTAATGGCTTTATTACCAATTTGGGCTTTCATAATGCTTCTACATATCAATTTCATGGAGTGATTTTATTTATTAGTTGTAGTTTCATGTTTTGGTACTGGGTTGATGAATTTTCTTGGTGAGTGTTAAGCATTCATTTTTAGCAATTGTAGAAATAGTTATACAAGAATTTGCATCCATTGCAGGATCTTTCACAGCCAAAATCAGAAGCTAGTCCACCAGATGGTGTTTTGTCTGTGCCCCTGCTGAAACACCAGGTATATCATGTCCACTTAATTTTGGGAACGACTGCGAAATTGATATTTATGTGTTGTCAGCTTTGTGTCCTTGGGAGGCAGGGATTTAATTATACAGTGCGTCTCTACTGATTCTGTTTGAGTTTCTGCACAGCGTATTGCTTTATCGTGGATGGCTAACAAGGAAACAAGGAGTGCATGCTGTTCTGGTGGGATTCTTGCAGATGATCAGGTTCTTTTGAGGGTTTTTTTACCCCTTTCTTGGGTACTCGTTGGCTATAGCCATGAAATTATCATCATATTTTACTTTTGGCAGGGACTTGGAAAGACAATATCAACAATTGCACTCATTTTGAAGGAGAGGGCTCCATTGTCTAAAGCTTCTAACACCAATGTAAAACAAAGTGAGATGGAGATGTTAACTTTGGATGACGATGATGGTGTTCACGAAAATGGCCATGCTACAGAAGGAGCGGAACATATCATGGTTAATGGGTACCCTATCAACCACTTTCAGATCCCTTTGCACACAAAGGGCAGGCCTTCTGGTGGCACCCTCATTGTATGCCCAACAAGTGTCCTTAGGCAGTGGTCTGAAGAGTTGCACAACAAGGTCACCAGAGAAGCTGATCTTTCTGTTCTAGTATATTATGGAAGCAATCGTACCAAGGATCCACTTGAGCTGGCTAAATACGATGTGGTGGTTACAACATATGCAATTGTCAGCATGGAAGTGCCGAAACAGCCTGTTGTTAATGAAAATGATGATTTTATTGATTCTCCGTACAAAGACTCCTTATATTGTGGAAAAAGGAAGATACTTGAAACTATGTCTGATAAAAAATCCTCCAAGAGTAAGAAGAGTCGGAAAGGAATCGAAAATGAATTACTGGAAAATGCTTCTGGTCCTCTTGCCCAAGTTGGATGGTTTAGAGTTGTATTGGATGAGGCTCAAAGTATTAAGAATCATCGAACTCAAGCAGCCAGGGCTTGCTGGGGTCTTCGTGCGAAACGCAGATGGTGCTTATCTGGTACTCCTATCCAGAATGCAATAGATGATCTTTATAGCTACTTCAGATTCCTCAGACATGAGCCATATGCTGTCTTTAGGACTTTCTGTGAGCAACTAAAGGTACCCATTAATAAAAATCCAAGGAATGGTTACAAAAAGTTGCAAGCAGTGCTGAAGACTATAATGTTGCGTCGAACAAAAGGTAAAACCACCATCAGATCTTGTTCTATTCTAATTTCAATTGTCTGTGGTTAACGGTTATAACATGTTGATTGTTTCCCTGAAATCTTGCTGCTTCTCTGTTCTTGAGATGTCTTCCTTGCTCTAGGTTTTGTGTTTTGTTAATTGTTGATAATCCCTTTAGATCTGTGGGTCGATTCTATTAAATGATCTAAGCTGGCGAGACTATTCTGACTTGGATCCCTATATGGTTTCCATAATGGTTCATCTTTTATGTTTATAGTCCAGATCTTTATGATCTAATGGAAAACTCTGTTTTGAGGTGATGATAGCGCCTATTTTTATGGTAACAATTCAGATCTTTTAATAAGTCCAGTTAGTTTCTTTGTTTTTAGATTTTGGGTTGGGTAACGAGCAATATAGTTTCAAGGTAGTAATATTGCTTGTGTAACTTTACTTCTGCATGTTAAAATGACTGAACACCTTCTTTCTACTTCTAATGATATCACCCTCTTGCATGGGCTTTTCATTAATTATTTCAGTCTTTTTCATTAATTATTATTTCCTTATTTAGTTTGTTTATTTTTAATTGCTATTAGGGTTTAAGTGTTGTGCATGGGTTTTTAAATAGGGTTTTCTTATTTATAAGAGTTTTTGTAGTGCGGAAAGGGCATTGGAGGATTAATATTTGTTTGGGACAAACTGCGATTGTATTGGCTTTGTGAGAGGATTTTATATTATTTTTCTTAGTATTTTCAATACAAATTTGTGTTCAATCGTCTTACATCTATCAATTTGGTGCGGTGAATGTAACGATGGGGAGATGTTTAACACGTGAAGCACGGAATTTTGCTTGGAACAGACAGAGAAGGTGGTTGAAGAATTGAGTTGTGTTGTGCATGTGTTGGAAGCAAAACACGATGCAACAACATTTATCAGTGGCTCTGATGGCCAAAATGGATGCGACTTTGGCGACTGATCCTTAGCGGAATGTCCACACACCATGTTGAGGATTTTAGCGAAAATTCAACACTTGTGGGAGAGGTACAATCTACGCTGACAAAAATGCGGAAGGACTTGCTTTGTTTTGGTGGCTCCAACGCATGAGCATGACTGTCGAGGGCTTAACAATACTTTCCAACCAAAGGATGAAAACTTGCTATGATTGCAATTAGGGGTGTTTGCGGTCCGGTTTGGCCGGTATGAAAGCAAAATCTCGGCCAAACCAATAGGTACGGATTGAGATTTTTTCAAAACAAACTGATCAAATAATTTATCTAAACCGAACTGGCCAAACTGTATAAAAAACGGTTTGGTTTGATGGTTTGAAATAAAATATGTTTAACTTTCAACAATTTACTATAGCATATTTATAGTATATCGAGAGTAGAGACTTTAGTTGATTTATAGAAAACTAAATTTTAAATGTAAATTAGTTGATTTCTATTAGTTGTTATTGCTTATTATAATATAATTTTAATTTTAAAATCTTATTTTTATAATTTAATGTAAAATCGAAAGACACATGTAAATTATAATAACGATATTAATACTTAATTTGATTTTGAAAAATCATAATAAAATTATAATATTTAATGTTAATACTCAATATTTATTAGTGATTTTTGATTAAAATATTTTAAAATTAAAATTAGACTATGTTTGCCAAGAAATTTAATCATGAGTCAATTGTACACATATACGGCCGGTTTGATCCTCCAAACCATAACCAAACAGGTTTTAACCGGTTTCAAAATTTTCAAACCACCAGTTTGAAAATCAAATTTCAAACTAGCCAAATTAGTACGGTTTGATCGGTTTTGGCCAAACCATTAACACCCCTAATGACGATGATTAGGGGTAAACACGGTTTGGTTCAAACCAGCCAAATCGGCATAACCAAAATAATTTGGTCGGTTTGATGAATGAAGAATTTGGTCGGTTGGTTTGAAATTTTCAAACCATATAATTTGGTTTGGCAATGGTTTCTTGCATGAAATCGGCCGAAACGATTAGAACGCTCCATTTTATAATAATATTTGATAATTAAAATAAATATTATATCAAAGTATTCTGTTGTGCAATTAACCTTTCTCACAATATTTATATAATGATATTGATAAAATAAGAAATTTCTTTACATTATCAATTGTTCATGTCTTTGTCGATCTCAATAGTAATTATTACCGTGTACAATTTGTTTTATTTTGCATCTTAAGCCAAAGATGATCAAATAGATATGTGCAACTTATATAAATGTTGATGTGACGTGGAGTTGATAATTATTTATGTATAAATAATATTTTATAAACTGTTATGTTTGAGAATTAAGAAAAAAATCATTTTGCATGTTTAGTAGAAGCATAAATTATTTGCTTTCGCAAAATAAATTCTTTTAGAAGTAAGGATAATCAATGTTTTGACTATGATTGTTAAATTGATATTTCAAACCTTCAAACCAGCCGAATTAAGCCATTTTAAGGCTGTTTGGCCGGATTGGTTTGGAAAATTAATTTGGTCAGTTTGGTTTGTTAGATTTTCAAACTGCATGTCATTGTTTAGCCGCATTGTGTAGACCCCTAGCGACGGCAGATACCACGGTATCAGTTGTTGGTTCGATGAATCCCAAGGATTGACTGGACAACATTCACAGAAGAGTTTTTGTTCGTTTTGGCGATGAATCAATTTTGAACATTTACGTATCCTTAGCTTCAATTTCTCAAATTCCTAATTTTTCGTATGTACATCATCGGGTTTCTTCTTTTGGAGAGTGGGTATAAATTAGAGTTATTTATGGTTGATTTGATTCCCTAATATTAGGCTAGGTAATTATTTGATTTGTATCAAATCCCATAATCGTGGGATTTAATTGATTTCCTACTAGGATTAGCTAGGGTCATCATGTATATAAGGCACCATCTTGTACATCATTTTTAACATACAAAAAATATAGAATTACATTTCCTGAGATGGTATAAGAGCAGCTCCTTTTTGGGACTGCTTCTGTTTTTGTTCTCTGATAATACACATCCTTAATTGCTATTTTCCTTCGATCTATTCTCGCAGCCTCAATTGCTGTTTTCTTTCAATCTATTTCCGCAGCCTTAATTACTGTTTTCTTCCAATCAACTCCTCTGATTGGTGGCCTTCATTGCTGCCTTTTTTTCATTCATAAAACCCCCTAGCCATGTCTGAAATATCTAAAACTCATAACACCACCCAGTCTATAATAGTTCAACCCCAACAACCAGTTGAACTGCAGAGTATTCAAACAACACCACCACAAGAGGCTACAAGTTTCAGCCAAGAAGAGATTGACAGATTGAAGCCTCTCATCAACAAATTGGAGAAACCCTCAGGTAGTTGTTCCTTGGTGTATTCTGGTAAGTTTCCTTTCTCCATTGGATTACATGTCTTGGATAGTACCTTTGTCAATTCTTGGGTCTTGGATTCGGGAGCAACCGACCACATGACCAACTCACCCAACACCTTTCTCTCTTATACTCCATGCCCTAGTAATTGGAAAATTGCCACAGCTAATAGTTCTCTTATAACTGTAGCTGGTGTAGGAGATATTAAAATAAACTCATCCTTCACTTTAAAAAATGTTCTTCATGTCCCAACTTTATCCACAAATCTTATTTCTATCCAAAAACTTACCCAAGACATACCATGCAAGGTAGTTTTTTACCATAATCATTGTGATTTTGAGGACCAGGCTTCGGGGAGGATGATTGGACGTGCTAGAGAAAGGGACGACCTCTACCATCTTGAAACACCAACTCAATTAAGCATTCACGCTAGCAGGTTACATCACTCTCTCATTTCCAAAACACCTCAAACCTACAATGACAAAATTTGGCTTCACATCATCGCATGGGTCATCCATCTTTTAAAACTATCCAAGTTTTGTTTCCTTTTCTCTTTAAGGGTCTTATTGTCAATCAGTTCCATTGTGAAGTCTGTCAGCTTGCTAAACATAAGTGTGTACCATTTCCAATTAGCAATACAATAAGTCCTTCTCCATTTAACCTTATTCATAGTGATATCCAAGGTCCCTCTACCATTCCTAGTGTGTCTGGAGCAAGATGGTTTGTTTCTTTTATGGATGATTGCACTCGTGTTACATGTGTTTTTCTTCTTAAACATAAATCTGATGTTAGTATCATCCTTCTTAATTTTCTCTCCATGATTAGAAATCAATTTGGGTTACCATAAAGAGGTTTCGATCTGATAATGCTAGGGATTACTTCAATCACACACTTCGCACCTATTTTGAAAAAGAAGGGATAGTGCATGAATCATCTTGTGTTAATACACCACAGCAAAATGGGGTAGCAGAGAGGAAAATGGGTCATATCCTTGAATCCACTCGAGCTCTATTGTTCCAAAAAACTGTGCCAAAGTCCTTTTGGGGGGAAAGCCGTCCTTACTTCTGCTCACCTCATAAATCGATTGCCTACCAAAGTCTTGGGATTCAAGAGTCCAATGGATAAACTTTCCATATTTTATCCCCACATACATACCACAAATAACCTTATCCCTCGAATATTCGGGTGTGTGTCCTATGTTCACATTCATAATCATAATAGGGGAAATTTAGATCCAAGGGCCTTGAAAACTGTTTTTGTTGGCTATAGCTCCACTCAGAAAGCGTATAAGTGTTATCACCCTCCTTCAAAAAGATTCTTCGTCTCCATTGATGTAACATTTCATGAACATGAGTCCTACTTTATTGTTCCTTATCTTCAGGGGAGAGTCCAATAATCGAAGATAAAGATGAGTGTGGTTTTAGTAAGTTTCTTCCTTCTATTGTTTTTAAACAAATTGCTCCGATCATCATGCCTGAAAGCTCTACATCCCATGAACCTATACCTGAAAGTTCAACATCATGTGAACCTATACCTGAAACTTCTCCATCCCTTGAAACCCAAATCTGGCCTAGGTGAATCTATTCATGTAAATGCAAGATTTGGGAAGGTGTTTACAAGAAGGCAGACGGTTGATCCCGCATCTGGGCATGCTCAAGAATCCAATCCGGAACCTGATCATGAGGTAACATTTTTTAACCTTACTTTGCAAACTGAAAGTGAGCCTAATGAGAATGAGTTAAATCTTTCCATTGCTATTAGGAAAGGAACTAGAGAATGCACCAAACGCCTACTTTATCCACTTGCAAATTATCTCTCGTTTAAACAGTTTTCACCCTTACACAAAGCCTTCCTCGTCAACCTAAACACCATTGCTATCCCTACCACTTTATCTGAGGCACTAACCAATGGAAAATGGAAGCAAGCTATGGATGAGGAGATGAAGGCCTTAGAGAAGAACAAGACATGTAAGGTGGTACAACTGCCAAATGGAAAAACACCTGTGGGTTGTAAATGGGTGTATACGGTTAAATATAAAGCAGATGGGTCAATTGAGAGATACAATGCCAAATTGGTTGCTAAAGGGTATACACAAACCTATGACATTGATTATCTGGAGACATTTGCACCGGTAGCAAAAATGAACACCGTGAGGATTTTGTTGTTCTTAGCAGCTAACTATAGCTGGGAGCTAGAGCTGTTCAACGTGAAAAATGCATTTCTGCATGGGGATTTGGAAGAAGAGATCTAATGGACTTTCCACGAGGATATGAGAATAGCTTATCTGGACATAAGGTGTGCAAGTTAAAGAAAGCATTGTATGGGCTTAAACAATCTCCACAGGCATGGTTTGGGAGATTTGCTAGAGCTATGATTACTATGGGATACAGACAAAGCCAAGGAGACCATACACTCTTCATCAGACACTCAGCTTCAGGGGGAGTTACAGCTCTGCTTGTCTACCTGGATGATATAATTGTGACAGGTAATGATGATAGGGAAAGATGATAGGGAAAGATAATTGCTGAGCCAAAATTTGGCTAAAGAAGTTGATATTAAAGTCTTAGGAAGGTTGAAGTATTTTCTTGGAATTGAAGTAGCTCATTCCAAGAAAGGGATTTTCATTTCGCAACAAAAGTATGTGTTGGATCTTTTGAAAGAAACTGGCATGACAGCATGCAAGCCGGTTAGTACTCCTATTGACTTGAACTTCAAACATGGACAAGTTGAAGAGGATGCAACTGTAAACAGAGAAATGTATCAACATCTGGTTGGGCGACTCATCTATTTGTCCCACACTAGACCAGATATAGCATATGCTGTTAGCGTGGTGAGTCAACTCATGCATACTCCAAAAGAGGTTCACCTACAAGCAACAAATAGAATTCTGCAATATCTTGAAGGAACACCAGGAAAAGGAATCTTATATACGAGGAATGGAGGCCTAGCAGTCGAAGCATACACAGATGTTGATTATGCTGGATCAATAGTTGATAGAAGGTCAACCTCTGGGTATTATACCTTTCTTGGAGGGAATCTTGTATCTTGGAGAAGCAAGAAACAAAATGTAGTAGCAAGATCGAGTTCAGAAGCAGAATTTCGAGCAATGGCTCAAGGCATGTGTGAATTACTTTGGATAAAGATAATTTTGGAGGATTTAAAAGTTAAGTGGGATGTTCCTATGAGATTATATTGTGATAACAAGTCAGCAATTAGCATTGCTCACAACCCGGTTCAGCATGACCGAACCAAGCATATTGAGATTGACAGACACTTTATAAAGGAGAAGCTGGATAGTGGTTTAATTTGTACACCGTATGTCTCCACACATGGGCAGCTTGCAGATGTACTCACTAAAGGATTGAGTAGTTTGGTATTTGAGAGCATTGTATCCAAGCTGGGAATGGAAGATGTCTATTCACCCGCTTGAGGGGGAGTGTTGGAAAGAAGGTATAAATTAGAGTTATTTATGGTTGATTTGATTCCCTAATATTAGGCTAGGTAATTATTTGATTTGTATCAAATCCCTTAAATCGTGGGATTTAATTGATTTCCTACTAGGATTAGCTAGGGTCATCATGTATATAAGGCACCATCTTGTACATCATTTTTAACGTACAAAAAATATAGAATTACATTTCCTGAGATTTCAGCATGTTGAAGAGGTATCTACATGTGCAAATACAGGATAATGTTATGAAGATTATTCAGCGGGCCTTACAAGCTGCTCGGAAATTGGATCGTGCTACAACGCACGCTCAAATGTCATCACAACTAGTTTCCACCATGAGTTATTCAACGCGACCTTCCTACAACCCACAACCAACTATGAGCACAAATTCTAAACCACATGTACCAATGAATAGCTCAGCAGTTTATTCCCACTTCCAGCCAGCTTAACTTTGGACAGATGTTAGAGGAGAATGTTAGAAGCATTGCACAACTTTAACATGCTTTCGATGTGGTCAAAGATATAGCTCTGCACATTGCTGCTCTCCACGAACATTGAACGTATTGATTGTGGATATTTTGGAGGAGCTCCTCGAAGTTTCCTTTGTGACCCGGAAAATGCCTCAAGGGGATAGAGACGCGGGATCCACTGAATGACAACCAACCATTGCAACTACCTCAGTCGTGCATGGGCTTTTCATTAATTATTTCAGTCCTTTTCATTTATTATTCAGTTTACTTATTTAGTTTAGTTATTTTAATTATTATTAGGGTTTAAGTGTTGTGCATGGACTTTTTAATTGGGGTTTTCTTATTTAAGGGAGTTATTGAAGTGCAGAAATGGCATTGAGGGATTAGTATTTGTTTGGACAGCAAGGTATTGGCCTCGTGAGAGGATTTATATAATTTTTTTCGGAGTATTTTCAAAACAAATTTGAGTTCAATCATCTCAGCTCTATCATTTAACGATACAGGCATAACATGATTGAACATATTTATTTTTGAGTTACTGTAGAAATAGCGCTAGCTGCTTTGACCAAATTTTTAGTGAATATATTTATGACTGGAAAATTAGTTCTTCAATTGGAAGGTCCCGTTTGCTTCTGCAATGTGTATGCAGTATCTTACACTTAACGAGTATCCTTCTGGAGCTTGATATTATTTAGATGGTTATTTTGAATCTAGGTACTTTTATTGATGGAGTGCCAATTATTAATCTTCCACCAAAAACTATTGAACTGAAAAAGGTTGAATTTTCCAAGGAGGAGCGTGATTTCTACTGCAGACTGGAGGCTGATTCACGCGCTCAATTTGCAGTATGTTTTCATTTCTGTCAGATCTTTTGTAACCTGTATATTTGGTGAATCTGAATGTTAACCACATTTTTATGCATATTATAGGAATATGCAGCTGCGGGGACTGTCAAACAGAATTATGTCAACATATTATTAATGCTTCTGCGGCTCCGACAAGCTTGTGATCACCCTCTTCTTGTTAAGGGCTTCAATTCTAATTCAAGATTTGCTTCATCTGTTGATACAGCAAAGAAACTTCCTCGCGAGAAACAATGTTTTCTTCTGGATTGTTTGGAAGGATCTTTGGCAATCTGTGGAATTTGCAACGTAAGTAGTTATTTGTTGTCATTTCTTTTTGTTTACTGCTTCTCTTGCTGCCATTAGGGTAACTTGTTATTTCCCTTTCCTGCTCTCTTTTCTGCGGTTTACAGTTTCTATCGTGGAGGTGGTTAATAGTGGTTGTGTGTTATGGGGTGGGTCTGTCCCACATTAGATTCACACCTCAATGTGGATGGATATATAAGTAGGGGGTCAATCCTTCGCGTTTTGACCATGGTTTTGGGTGAAGTTATGGCTCCCTATGTGTCTAATAATTTGGTCAGACTGACCATCCGGATCTTCCTCGGGAAGGGGCAATCTTTTGCGGGGGGGCTGCAGGATTTGGATCCCCCCAGAGTGGCCCTCCGTGGCCGGAGTGTGCCGTCTGGTTCGAAAGGGGATGAATTGTTTTGGTGTGTGTTTGTTCAACATTGAATCCACACCCCAATGTGGATGGGTATATAAGTGGGGGGTGAATCCTTCACATTTAACCGTGTTTTTATGTGAAGTAAAGACTCCCTAACCTATGTGCCTAATATTGTGTCGCAGTTGAGAGTTTTGGTAATGCTTCTAGTTCTTCCTATCAGATGGAATTCTCCCATTTAAATATAAACCAAATGATTCCTATCATCCATTTCATTTTAAAATTTCTTGAACTTTTTAAAAACTCTCCCATTAAATATAAACAACTCTACTTTGTGTCTTTATCTTGTGCCTCATAAATCATATTCCTATATTTTGACGTTTTATACTTTAAAATGCTCCTCTCTACAGGATCCGCCTGAAGATGCTGTTGTAACTGTTTGTGGACATGTCTTTTGCAATCAGTGCATATCCGAGCATATATCAGGTGATGACACCCAGTGTCCGACCAAGAAATGCAAAACTCATTTAACTATGTCTAGTGTGTTTTCTATATCCACACTACGGAATGCTGTATCTGATCAACTGAGTATGGAAAGTACCGCCCCTGATTCTGGAGTTGCTGAAACTTCTGAACCTCAAATGTTAAGAAGTCCATTAGATTCTTCCAAAATAAGGGCTGCTCTCGATCTCCTGTTGTCCCTGTCTAAACCACAGGACTGTACTTCTCCTGAGAATATTGAAGGAACTACTGGCCCAGAAAAGTTGCATATTGATTCCAGGGATGATAGAACATCAGATACATGTAGAGATTTGAGCAATTCGGTCCAGGCTGTGGGGCAGAAAGCCATCGTGTTCTCCCAATGGACGGGGATGCTGGATTTGCTCGAATCATGTCTGAAAAGTTCCTGCATTCAGTATCGTAGACTTGATGGCACGATGACTGTTTCTAGTAGAGACAAAGCTGTAAAAGATTTCAATAATCTTCCTGAGGTTTGTTAAACTACTGGCAATCTGGTAATTGATTCAGTTGGCATTGTCTACATATTGATTGCAAAAACTTTGTCCAGGTTTCTGTTATGATCATGTCTCTGAAGGCTGCGAGTCTCGGACTGAACATGGTGGCAGCTTGTAATGTGCTTCTCCTAGATCTATGGTGGAACCCTACCACTGAAGATCAAGCTATTGACAGAGCACACCGAATAGGGCAAAGACGCCCCGTCTCAGTTTATCGGCTAACCGTGAAGGATACAGTCGAAGATCGCATTTTGGCCTTACAGGTACATTTCCTTTTCCTTACTTGCATTTGATCTGTAAAGCAAGCTTATGCAAATATTTTGATGATTGTGTAGCAAAAAAAGCGGAAGATGGTGTCGTACGCCTTTGGAGAGGACGAAACAGGTACCCGGCAGAGTCGACTGACGGTGGAGGATTTGAAGTATCTATTCAGGGCGGATTAGGGTGGGTGGTTGGTATTCTTTCTGCATTCTTTATTAGCTAACGGCGGTGGTGGTGGTGGTTCATTTTAGTCGAACAGAAAGTAGCAGATGGTTTTTGAAAGCTTTTCCCATCATCATCTGGTTTTCTTGTCTGTATATCTAATATAGCTTAGATAGATAGATATATATTGTATATATTTGTAGACACTTTGCTCTTCATTAAATATAGTCATTTTTGTCTTCTTCTAGCTTAACCCTTGGTGCATTACACAACAGAATTTGAGTTTTGGGGAGGAAATAAAATTGTCATCTCTTTTTCTGAAAAATAACCAGCTTGTATTAAATTTAGCGTGATTATCTAACTCCTGCTACACTACTTTTTTTTTTTTTAAACAAAACTGAATATTTAATCCAAAACAAATTTGTATTTAATAAGATAAAATCGTTTAAAAACTATGGGTGATTATAAATCTAAAATAGGCTAATAGCGAGAGAAAAAAATAGGAGGTTATATGATTTGTCAAATTAATTGCTAAAATAAACTTTTAATTTATTAATTATAACAATCAATCATAACCGTAGATTTTTAAAAACTAGAAAACTATGATTGATTCCTAATTTATCATAAGGTGTAGGATTAGTATTTATGTATTAACTTACACAAATAAATATTTCTTGATAAAAAAATCCATGTATATATTCGGAAAATCTAGGCCGAAGCCAAATTGAGTATCATAATAATAATTACTCAGCATGCCTCGACTCGAGACGACACCGAGAAGCTGTCGTGTTTCAACATCGCAGCGGCAAAAGAAAGAGGCGGGGGGCGATAGATGTAGGCTGCTGCCTTCCTTCTTGCAACCACTGTTTTCAAGCAGACTGAGTGGCTTTTGAGAACTCTCTGCAGCTGATTATGAGAGAGAGAGAGAGAGAGCTGATGATGATTTAGGGCTGACTCAAATAGTGGATGTTGTTGATTCCAATCACTCTACAGAGAGCTATATATTAATATAGGAGAGAAGGTGTGGATTCTAGTGAGAGAGTCATGATCGATTGAGAGAGATAAGGTCACTGAAATATATATGTATGTCGATCATAATTAAGTATCTATATATATACGTGCTTGTTGTAATCAAAATACATATTAGCTAGAATTTACACTTTAAAACTTCAATCATTTGAGCCATGCATGCTCCTGCAACTATATTATATATGAGGAAGATTAATTAATTATGACATTTTTTTACCATATGTAGGATTGTTGCAACTTTATTTAATTTGATGTTTCGAATCCAATTGAAACTGTTGCTGATTTTTTAAACCAAAAAAAAAAAAAAAGTTATTCAAATTTAGTTAAATATGTGTAATATGTTTAGGTTGTGGTGAGAATGACCCAAACTGTAATTGAGAATATAAACCAAAAACAAATAAAAATTTAAACAAGTGAAAACTGTATTGAAGTTGTAAAATTTTACGAAAGCAAACAGCAAACTAAACTGAAAATAAATATCCCAAAATCTAAAATTAAACCTAAAAAAATCAAACAATATTTGCTAATATTTGGACATCTGCGGGCTTCTTTGCATCATCATTCTTGTTAATTCTTGCAAGATAAGTGTAATAAGCAAACACAGAGAGCTGCACCGCACCGCACAGTGCTCCAAGCCCGTTTCCAAACTGCACCAAAATTATATGTAATTCATTAAAATCCAAGAACAAAGGAAATTTTATTCAAACAAAAGGAAAAAAAATTGAGAATTGAATATAATATAAACTCACAGCAATATAAGGATCAATGGTTTTGAGAAAAGCATAAGTAAACCAAATAAAGCCGTTTGTGAATCCAACCAAGCAAAGCCAAAACGGCATGTATTCGGTGCTCTTGGTTTGAATTACTTGCTTCTGTAAAACAAACAAATAAACAAGGATTCCAGCATTAAAACCAAATTTTAGTATCATCAATGGCAATTAATTTATGTGCGGGGAGAGTTGTTACCATGTTGGAAAGAGGGGAGGCATACATAATGATCCCAAAGATATCGCATAGGATACCAACAATCATGGATCTTGTTGTGTGAGTGTGGAGGACCAAAAGAGCTATAATCACGATCACAGCAAGAAGCGCAAGCTCACCCGCAATATAATTCAATATATTTTTCTGAATATACAATACTCAAATTAAACAATACGTAGTCATCATGAATGCTTTGATTGATATATATTAAAAAAGAAAAACAGAATAATATACATTAGATGGATGGATGAAGATACTTACCTTGTACTTATTCTTGGAGGTATAGATAAAGAAAATAGAAAGGTAAATTATCTCCATGATGAGGCCAAAGGAATTTATGGTGACAACAAGGATGCTGTCCGGATGTACGACAGGTAAACCATAAAAAATCCAGAGCATGCAGTTCATCAAAGCAGCTAAATACGGATATGGATGAAATTCCTCGGTGCTCTTCTTCTTGCATATTCTATAGAAAGTTGGCAAATAAGAATCCAGATACCACATTGCCTAAAAACACAAGAAACAATTATGATACATTCTAAATCACTACAAAAGAAATCCAAAGTAGCGTAAAAGTTAATTAGAGAAGAAAAACGAACCAATAATGCCGATGATAAAACGAATCAAGCCGATTCCGTGCATGTTTGCTAATTCAGTTGATGGAAAAAAGAAAAGCAAAAAACAGAGAAAATAAAATTGATACGTGGTTAATCTCTACTTATATAGACCGATAATTCGATTTTGAAGAGGGAAGGAATTACAAATTATCTTAATCCAATTCAATTAACTTTATCTTATCTCTATCGAATAATTATAGATTTTTTATATCTTAATATAAAAACAAAAATTAATACGTTTGAATTTAAACTTATATCTAAGAAAATATCAAGTAAGTATTGTAATCTATCTTTAAATTAGTATCGTATAATTTCTAAGTATTAAATGACAAGATAAAAATTAATAAACTCTTCAACTTTAATCGATATTTTATTTGCTAGTTTATAATTACTTAAAAATCTGATTAACTTATCCGAACAAAGGTGGATTAATTGAGTAGGTGGATACTGGATTAGAGAAATAACAAATTCATATATCTTACTAATCAAGAATTCCGAATTCAAGTTTTGTGCGATAATCATAAAATAAATCTTTATTGATTTGTAAATATTAATATTTATTTTCAATCATATTTTTCTGAACTTAACTACTTTTTAAAAAATTTTCCCTCATTTTAAAGATGATAAAAATTGTTTTAAATATATAACTATAATATGAGAAAAACAAATTTGTATTGAATAAGATAGAAGCGTACGTTTAAAAACTATGGGTGATTATAAATCTAAAATAGGCTGATATAGAGAGAAAAAAAAGGAGGTTATATGATTGTTTAATTAACTACTAAATTAAACTTTTAATTCATTAATTATAACAATCAATCATAACCGTATATATTTAAAAAATAGACAACTATGATTGGTTCCTAATTTATTCATTAGTACAAGGAGATTTATCGGGACCCAAAAGATAGTTTAATTATCGATTCAGGACCTGAAAAATGATTTGTAGTCAATCCAGGACCTGATATTGAGGTCCTGGATTGAGAATTGTATGATCTTTCGGGTCCTGGATTGAGAAGTTTTGTGATCTTTCAGGTCCTGAATTGAGAATTAACCTTTCAGGTCTTGAATCGATAATTAAACTATCTTTTGGATCCTGGATCGATAAGACTCCATATTATTATTATAACGAGTCCCTATAAAATGTTATATTTTTGTGAGAGTATTGAAATATAGTTACTTTGTATTAACTGAATACTAATTCGTATAATTTTTTTTTTTATATTTGTCATCTTAAGCATGTCTCGAAGCTGCCGTGTTTCAACGTGGCGACGGCGAAAGCAAGAGGCGGGGGCGGTGGCAGATGAGAGAGCCCCATTTGCAGGGCTGCAGCTTCTGGTGAGAGAGAGAGAGAGGGTGACTCAAATAGTGGATGTTGTTGATTGCATATCACTCTATAGAGATATGAGCGTGATGATGGATGAGAGAGATATTAAAACTATTAAGTAATTAAGTTCATTGAAATATATATGTTGATCATAATTGTATATGTATACATTCTTGTTGTAATCAAAATTAACATCATGAGAATTTACACGTTAAAACTTCAATTAGTTGAGCCATTTATGACATTTTTCGTAGTTGGATTCGATTTGGTTGCTGCTATTACTCTTTTCAATATTAAGTTTATAATAGAAGGGTTGTTGCAACTTTATTTGATGTTTCGAATCCAATTGAAACTAGCTATTTTTGTTGCTGATTAGCTAAACAAAAAAAGATATTCAAATTAATTAAATTAACGTACGTAATATGTTTTGGATTGTGCATGTGAGACTGACCCCAAAGTTTAATTGATCATAAACCATAAAAATAAAAAATTTAAACAAGTGAAAACTGCATTAAAGTTGTAGAATTTCTACGAAAGCAAACAACAAACTAAACTGAAAATAAAATATTCTAAAATCTTAAATAGAAAGTAAAAAAAAAAAAGTTCAAACAATATTTGCTAATTGGATATCTGCTGCGGGCTTCTTTGCATCATCATTCTTATTAATCCTAGCAAGATAAGTGTAATAAGCAAACACAGAGAGTTGCAACGCACCACACAATGCTCCAAGCCCGTTCCCAAACTGCACCAAATTTTAGATCCATTAACACATGAAATTCTATCCAAACAAAGGGAAAGAATTAGAAAGAAATTGAAAACTAAATAGAATATAAACTCACGGCAATATAAGGATCAATAGTTTTGAGAAACGCATAAGTAAACCAGATAAGGCCGTTTGTAAATCCAACCAAACAAAGCCAAAACGGCATGTATTCGGTGCTCTTAGTTTGAATTACTTGCTTCTGCAAAACAAAAAAATAAACAAGGATTCCGACATTTACAACCAAATTTTTGTATCATAAATGACAATTAATTAGTGCACGTGGAGAGTTGTTACCATGTTAGAAAGAGGGGAGGCGTACATAATGATCCCAAATATATCACATAGGATACCAACTATCATGGATCTTGTTGTGTGGGTGTGAAGGGCCAAGAGAGCTATAACCACGATCACAGCAAGAAGCACAAGCTCACCCGCAATGTACATCAATATATTTTTCTGATATAAGCAATACTCAAATTAAATGCTTTGATTGATATATATTAGACAAAAATTGAAAAGAAGAAAGAAAAATGAAATAATATATATCTTGATGGATCTATGGAGGGGTTTACCTTGTACTTATTCTTGGAGGTGTAAATGAAGAAAATCGAGAGATAAATTATCTCCATGAAGAGGCCAAAGGAATTTATGGTGACAACAAGGGTACTGTCAGGATGAACTACGGGTAAACCATAAAAAATCCAGAGCATACAGTTCATCAAAGCAGCTAAATACGGATAGGGATGAAATTCCTCCGTGCTCTTCCTTTTGCATATTCTATAGAAAGTTGGCACTGGCGAGATAAACAGGAATCCAGATACCACGTTACCTAAAAACACAACAATCATAAATACATTCTAAATCATTACAAAACAAAAAAAAAAATCCAAAGTGGCGTAAAAACGAACCAATAATGCCGATGATGAAACGAATCAAGCTGACTCCTTGCATATTTGCTAACTCAGTTGATGAGAAAAAAGAAAAGCAAAAGAGAGAAAATAGAATTGATACGTCCAATATTTATAGACCGATAATTCGTTTTTGAAGAGGGAAAGAATTAGAAAATATTTTAATCCAATTCAACTTCACCTTATCTCTACCGATTAATTATAGATATTTTTATATCTTAATATAAAAAAATTGATACGTTTGAATTTAAACTTATCTCTAAGCAAATGTCTAGTATTGTAATCTATCTTTAAATTAGCATGTAATTTTTAAGAATTAAATGACATGATAAAAATTTAATAAAAGATATATTCAACTTTAATCATATTCTATTTGGGGTAATCCTAAATATAGCCACCATTTTTCTTAATATAACCTCTACTTTTTAAAAAAATATATTATTACTATTTTATTCTTGTAGTCCTATTTTAAAACATTAAATTAAAAATAAAAACAATATTTATTAGTGTAGCCCCTCGATAAAACATATTCTGGTTCTTGATTATTTTTAAACCGGAAGCTGAGGCAAAGTAGTTGATTTCTACATAAAAAGAGGAAGAGATTTATTTCCATTTTCCTTGCATTTCGTAAGAAAGTAAGCAAAGCTCATAAGATTCAAAGGCTCTGCAACTCCTCTAAATTTGAAGAGGAAGAGTATTAACTTTGTTGAGAAGAAGACGATCTAAATTATTGAGAAAGAGAAATAACTTGGCGAGAAGAAGACAATCATCAAGAAAAAATTTCAAGCTGCGTAAACTAATCAACTTTCTCAATCATCCAATCATCTCAAAATTCTTGACACAATTCAATACCAATGCCGCATTATTGATCATTTTCTCCACTTGTAACCTAATACTTCTCCTTGATAATGTTTATTTTTCTAAAATTTGGCATCTTTGGCAAATGATTGATATGGAGTTTTTATATTTGCATCTTAAATTGTTTTACATATGTAAACAAAAATTAGTTTGAAAAATTGGTGAGCATGTAAATATTCCTCTTGCTTTTGATAAATGTTATGTAATACTCTGATAATTATAATAAAGATTATCAAGTGTTTAGAGCAATATTATGAAGTAGGGCTGGGACACAAGACATGTATGAGTGCAAGGGTGTGGACATATGTATGTATACAAGGAAGAGTGTATGTATATTTGACTTAAATATGAAAATTATAGGGAGACATTATCGTTATGAAAGGGACACTTGTTATATTCCTATCAAACTAGCCTATGACTAAGCTAAGCTAATTTACTCTGCCCTACACCACTTCAATTAACTAAGGAAGAGAATACACACACCATTTCCTCACTATTGTTGTACGAAGAGAGAGAAGTAGAGAGCTTCAAGAGCTGCAGCCTTCAGATGCCGATTCCGGCCAAAAGACGTCGGAATTTGAAGTGTTTGCGAGAAACAAAATTGGATATCTTTGAGAGTATATACTCGTGGACTAATCATTCGCTCAAATCGAGCAAGAAACATCCAAGTTATGGCCATATCTCTAAACTGTGGCAGAGAAAATATAAATAATTATGGTGTAACAGAAATGTAGTAGAGAACTTACCAAAGATGCATTCAATAAATTAATTTGGATGGAAAATCATAAGCGTAAATTTTGGTCCCATTAAATTTGGTATTTTTAATATTTACTTCTTCAAGCTTTATAAATACGGGACAAATGAAGTGGTGAACCAAAGTCATTTTAGTAGTGTGAGAATTTTCTTTTTCTTACTTTGTAGTGATTGTTTATAAGGCACTAGATTATATTAGATCATTTTATTTTAGTTGATTCATTGTTTTAATGTCTTAGTTATTTGAATTTTGTATTTTAGAATATGTATATTCAAAGCCAAAGATATGATTTCTACCAGAGAATGTGTTTTGCAAAGATTCTCGTGGTAGCTGAAGGGAAGAAATTGAACAACACAATTGTTGTGGCAAAAATTTCTTTATATCATATGTGATGCAACCAAACTTTATTAGAATCAAAAGTCTTTTGTGAAGATTAAGGAATATATTTTTTTAAGAATCATGCACTATTTTATTTTTTAGAATAACAAAATATTGATTATCTTTATTGTGCAAACTAATTATACTCACATGTCATTTTTCTATTGTATAGTGAGATTATTAAAAATAATAATATTTAAATTATTTAGTTTGTTTTAGAGATATTAACATTTTAATGAATTTATGTTTGGTATATAATTGATGGTGTATTATTCATTTTTAAATATATAATACACAAGTGCTTTATATAATGCCTTTAATTTAATACATTTAACGTATATAAAAATAAAACGATTACTTTATTTAGTTCCTTTAATTTGACATAACTAATAAGGAAAAATATTTTATTGATGCATTAATTTATGAACAAATTATTTCTCATTAGTAAGTTAGTATTAAAAAACAAACATTAAGATTTATTTATTATTATTGAGATTTTTTTAGTAGAGATACATAAGAACATGGGTTCGTTTATTTCAAATATTACAAAGAATTTTAAAAGATTTGTATTTATTATTTGTATAAAGTCGAGAACCCTAAATAAAATTTTCTTTCCACTCAAGATATAATTCCAAAAATAACTTTGCAAGAATTATGGTAGATTTCTAAGTTTAAAACATTATGATTTAAATTCAATATTTAATGAAAATTAAGTTGTATTACTTAAGGTAAGTCCAAAAATTAACGTTTAAGCAATTAAAAAATAAAAATAAATTAATAATAGAAAACAAAAATATTGATAGAAATTACAAATATGGCATTAATAAAAAATATTTAAAGAATTAATATAATAATTAATATGGCAAGAAATCAAAGCAGAGTTAATTTTAAATTTTTTTTATACCTCGTAAATTACTTTCCTAAAATAATCACATAATATAATGAATATATGGTAAGCATGTTAAAAAAATTGATGAATTTGGCATATATGACAACAAACGGACGAATTGATGTCGCTAATTAGAGCTAAAAATAATTAAAACAATATTTATTAGTAGTCATTAATGGTAAAATATAAGAGTCAAAATCTTAAACAATCATTTTTATTATAAGAAAACCTTAAATAACTATTCTTAAATATACATTTAAGAAATAACCATTTTTACTAAATTATCCTAAATTTTCAGTTTTGATCCTCAAGTTGCAGATTTCTTAGTTCAGGGTAATTCTAAATGCAGTCACAATTTTGTTAAAGGTAGCCTACCTGAAAAAAAATAAATATAAAATTAATATTTTATCCTTGTAGCCCCCAATTTGAAATTCTAATAAAATCAGAAAAATAAAACTAAAAAAATGTTGTCCCATCTCAATCTAAATAAAATAAAATTCAAAATCCCCAAAGTTGATATATATTCCAATCTCTATCTACGTAAAATAAAAATAAAAAACCTAAAAATAGACTGCCCATCTCCATCTATGGAAATAAAAATTGAAAAATTGGAAACAAAAATAGAAGTTCATAAAGATCTATCAATCTGAGTGATAGGGGAATAAAACATTCAATTACTCAAAATATCTTGAGTCCCAAAGAGAAAATCAGAACTTTGAACCAAATTATTGAACATGGATATTTCAATGCATCAAACTTACATAAACTCTGTCACAATTCTTGAGCATCAAAGAAATAATCACAATAAAAATTGATGAGCTCTCATACCACAACAAATAATATCAAGGTTAAACCAAAAAAAAACATGAGCAAATAAATCATTCATACCAAAAGAAAAATAAAACACAATAAAACAAAAACAGTAGAATAAGCCATCTTTATCACAAAAAAAAAAAAAAGAACACATACACACACACAAAAAGATAACGAAGAATAAGCCATCAAACCATATGTGTGAGCCAATTTCAGCATTATTCAAATCAAGCACAAGACGGGGATCCTAAATCTATTTATTATTTGTTTAAATTTTAATTATTTATATTAGTTATAGATTTTTGTATTTAATGTAGATGGAGATAGGTTATATATATGCTATGGGGTTGATTTTGATTTTATGTAAATTGAGATGAAGCTATATATTTGAGTATGATTTTATTTTTTAAATTATAATTTTAAATTTGGGACTATAAGGATAAAATTGAAATTTTACAAAATAATTTTTATTTTTGTTAGGCGTTGCGTTTAGTAAAATCTTGGTTGTATTTAGAATTACTCCTTAGTTATTAATTATTTTTTCTCAAATCGTAAATTACGCTGCTCGTTTTTTTTTTTTTATTTTAAAATTTTAACTCAACTTTTTTCAAATTACAAACAACACAATAAGAAGATTGCAAATTATATTGTACTTAATTTTTTGATATTTGTAATCCATTATTTTTTTAATTGCAATGATCGGATCCCATGATTGCAAATTCCAATATAATTATAAATATTAATTTAATTTTAAAAATATTAATTCCAACTTCCACTAAATTTTATTTGATCAGAATCACAAACATCCCATTAAATTTAATGGGGAAAATAAATAAATTACAAATTTTATGTTGACAATTTCTAAAGTGGAAATAATATGAATAATAATTAGGTAAATATATGTTTAATCACTAATTGAAGTAATAGGAAGATACTATTGTAAAAATAATTGTTATGATTCAAATCCATCAAAAATTAGATTTAGAGTAGGGGTGTTTGTGAAAGTTTTAATTATTTTGGCCATTTTTTGAATGTGTACATAAAATTGGTTATTTAGGGTTTTTTATAATAAAAATGTCACTTTTAAATGTTTCCACAAAATATAATATATAAAATAATATTATTAGGCATAAAATAATTTATATACAATAAAAAATAGTGTTGCTAATAACACACACACACACATATATATATATATATATATATAATATGTATATTATTAAGAATAATATAACCAAAATAATCTATAGTAGGCATTAAGTTTCGTACTTTACAATAATAAAATATTCTAATTTCAATATTCATTTTTGAAAATAAAATCACCATTCCGTAAATTCTTAAGAATATATGAATTAAATTTATGTGCAATATATTAAAACAAAATCAAATCACACGGAGTTTTTTTTGGAAATAAATTAATGACAACCATAAATATGATCACTTGACTCACATTATAAATATAAGCTTTGTTTCATTAAAAAAAAATTAGATAAATGATATTGCATTTGAGAGGCTCGAAAGAATGATATAGCATTAGATTCTCGACATTGATTTGGAGTTAAGGCAACTATTTTGTTCAAATGCAAATTGTAAATTTGGCTTTCGATTTTTGTACTCCTGCGGGTATGATTGATATTGATTATCTTTGAAATTGAATTTGTATACTTTTATTGTTGTATTTTATTTATAGTTCATTATTTTCAACAATGTATTCAATATATAGTTCATTTAAGAGAAATAAAGATTCATTTTTGATGTGATATTTTAATAGTTTTCATATCATATTTTATGCAAAGATAATGCTTCATGTTTTCACTACAAATTATCGGATCTCGCAAAACGAATACTACAAATATGAAGAAGAAAAATTATGATATAAGTAAAAACAATCTATATCTATATTCCTATATTAAAACAACAACAAAATCGTTTAATGAAATGGTTCATCTTTTTAAACTAATTTTAATGTACCTTTATATTATTACAATCAATAAGTTATCAATAAACTTATTTTTTTTTAAGTTCAAATAATAGATACATCTAACCTTCGATTTAGATTACGAGATTAAAAAGGTGAAAAATGCCATTCAAATGGACGTGAAATATTTTAATAAATGTGTAATTCTAAATGCAGCCACGATTTTACTAAACACAGCCCCTAATAAAAAAAAATAAAAATAATTTTTTAAAATTATAATTTTATCCTTATAGTCCCAAATTTAAAATTATAATTTAAAAAATGAAATCATACTCAAATATATAGCCCCATCTCAATTTAAGTAAAATCAAAATCAACCCCATAGCATATATATAACCTATCTCCATCTAAATTAAATACAAAAATCTATAACTAATATAAATAATTAAAATTTAAACAGATAATAAATAGATTTAGGAAATCCCCGTCATGGCGTCTTGTGCTTGACTTGAATAATGCTGAAATTAGCTCACGCGTATGGCTTATTCTTCGTTATTTTGTGTGTGAGTGTGTATGTTTTTTTATATTTAAAGATGGCTTATTCTTCTGTTTTTGTTTTATTTTTTTATTTTTTTGGGTACGAATAACTTATTTGCTCACGTCTTTTTTATTTAACCTTGATATTATTTGTTGTGGTATGAGAGCTCATCAATTTTTATTGTGGTTATTTCTTTGATGCTCAAGAATTGGGACAGAGTTTATGTAAGTTTTGTAATATCCTGTACTTTATTTAAGCAAATTAAAGCTATTTGCTTAAATTATTTAATAAAGGATTATTAAATTATGCGAATATTTTATTTATTCGTTTTGAGAAAACGAGAGTGACCGTGAAGTCACAATCTTATAAAAGATGGACGAGCGCATAGAGAAATTAATTGGAATATTAATAAATGTGATTAAATTCACAACTTGCACTCGGGAGATCCGATTTTTAAACCGAGCTAGGAAATACTTGGAAATAAAATAAGGAAGCATACGAAACGATCGAAATATTTTTTTGAGGTCCGAATAATTTTTAATTAAATGTTGAATTAAATGGAAAACCGGATAATTTTTATCTCCGAAAATTATGAAATTTTACCGTCAAGACAAGCTCATCGAGAGGAGCATTTCCATATAATTTATCGAATTTTTCGAACTCATTAAAGCGAATTATCGGAAGAAATTATACACAAATTAAGCTGCGAAAATATTAAAAAAAATAAATAAAATAAAAAAAAGAGGGAATTTGTTTCTTCATTTTGAAAAAGGTGGCTTGGACGCACGCATGTTGGGTGGTGTGTGTTCGACTGAGATTGGAGACGGTGGCGGTGGTTGAGGCGTGGCATGGGGGATCGAACAAGACAGTGAATGGGTTGGATGGAGGGGAGGCAGCAGTAACTCTGCGTTTTATCATCTCACCACCTTCGCCATCTTCGTTATTTTCTGAGAGGGAGAAAGAACTCGTGAGAAGAGAGCAACACTTCATCATCATCTTATCTTCTTTATCATTGCAAGCAGAGAGAGAAGAGAGGTCGACGAGAAGAAAAAAAAAAGAAAGAAAGGTAGAGGAGGAGAGAGAAACCCCAGTTTCCCGTCGCCACCACACCCTGAAACTACGCATTTTACGGCCACCACGAGCCACCACCGGAGACACCGTGACCACCATCGTGTTCCTTGTTCTACTAGGATTCCGGAAAGCACACCCACGTCTCGAGAAGTGAAGAGACGGGGAAGATATAAACCGAGAAAGATAGCTGGAAGGGAGAGGAACCTCAGTTTTCGCTGTGCGAACACCTGAAACTACCCATTTTCCGGCCAACTCAGGCCTCGGGAGTCAACGCCACCACCACCATCTTGTTCCTTGTTCTTCAGGGAGTCTAATAAGAACAAGTACGCACCGTGAACTTGATTATCGAGCGAGTTACGATGGAGAGAAGTTAGCCCGTCGGAATTACGGTAAATTCCGAATGTAAACTTGTACGAAACGTTAATATCTCGATTCGAAACTCATATATTTGTGATCCTTGCATTGTAGGGAACGTGTGGGTGTTGAAAAATCGAAGTTTCATCGCCAGAAAACCTCATCACCGTCGTTGTCTTTTCTCTCCTGTGCGCATTCAACTCACTATTTTTTTTCAGCCAATTTTCTTGTATTTTGGGACGTTTAAAGCCTTTGTTATTGTTCCTTGATGATTTAGAAGCATGCTAGTGTGTTATTTTGATGTTGGTTGTGTCTGTTTGACGTGAATCGGAGTTGCAGGCGGGAGGGGGGAATTTTCTTGGTTTTGGGTTCTATACCGTCGATCTGCAGGAGCTGCCGGCG
>JAPKLW010003414.1:0-18982 GCA_026898455.1 Plectranthus barbatus
GTGACATTCTTGGCAGTTCTGAATGCTTGCAGCCATGGAGGCTTAGTGACCGAAGGGCTGAGCTGTTTCAGAAGAATGGTGGAAATATACAGATTGAAGCCAAGGATCGAGCACTATGGTTGCTTGGTCGATCTTTTGGGTCGTGGTGGCTTGCTGGAGGAAGCATACGAGCTGATCAGAGGATTGCCGGTGGAGAGGGACGCCACTGCTTGGCGTGCATTGCTTGGGGCTTGTAGAGTTTATGGTAACGTGGAGTTAGCAAAGCGCGTGAAGGAAGAGCTCGAAGGAATCCATGAAAATCATCCAGCTGATGTACTGAGTGTTGCTGGTGCTTATGCTGTTGCTGGGATGGTAGCAGCAGATGTTGGATATGAATTGGAGAGTAACCACTTTGGAAAAGAAGCTGGATATAGCAAAATTGATATGCCATTAATGTATCATGAAATGGATAAATGAGGATTTCCTAATCAGTGTATGCTGAGTGGGTGAAACTTAATGCTCCTTCCCTGCTGGTAATATAAGTCTTCCATAGTTGAGGGAATCCATTTGTTGTTTCTTGATTATGCAAGTTATCAGCCATGTTAATTGATTATACGAGGTCTTGGCAGTTTTGTTACTACCACATGGATGGCTCGGTTGAACACATTCGCTGCAGCTGCTTAGTTTAAGGAGTGTTCCAAGCAATTATGCAATCACAGCTGCAATGGTGAAATTCGAATTTCAGTTTTTGTTGGTTAGATTGGTTTATATTATTTCTGATCTTCATTCAAGCTGTTTTACTAGGTGAAGCTTCTTTATATTGGAGTTTTGATGAGATGTTGTACACTGTTGCTTGTGGCTCCTGAGCTACTTGATAGAATTTATATCAGTTTTTTTTTTCTTGTTTTAGACCATCACCAACCATAAAAACCAAAACTTGAACAAAAAAGGGAAATGCAGTAAGTGACATATTAAATACATTTCATCTCCAACGAAAACATCAAACTCAAAAAATATTCTCAACATATTCTTTTTATCATAATTTTTTATATTTTTAAAATATACCAATATATTTATCAAATTTGCAATTTGAACCTTTTATTAATTTCAAATAAAATAAATTATTAAAAATTAATCGATTATTAAAATTACAAAATATTATTAATTGTGTATTTATTAGTAAAACACTTATTTAAGTAATAAAATTATACACCCTCCGTCCCTAATCAATTGTCTTGTTTCATTCCGGCACAAATACTGTTGGTCCCGAAATATCAAAGTCGTCGTGTTGATAACTTAACACGAAATGCAGCGGAATAGTTTTATATCTCTTGCACTTAACGTTATTTTCCAAAAGTTAGTTAGCTCAAGTTATAACTTAAGTTTGTGTTCAGATATACTCTAGCAACTCCGTTGCTATGTTTCAAATCGGTCTTTGAGTAGTAACTTAATAAAACAGTAAACGAACACAAGATTTATAGTGGTTCGATCAAATAGATCTACGTCCACTCCTTAGCCGAATCGCTAAGAATTTCACTAGAAAAGTATACAGATTACAAGGAATCGCCTTTCCAGTTAAGTAGGCAGTGAACTTTCGGCCTGGCTACTTGACAGCTATCCTCCGTGAGTCTGAACTTCTCTGGTAAGGTTTGGTTGGGGGTCAAGGGCACACCTTCGAAACTCCTGCCTTGCCTGATATGGAAGATTTAGACACTTCCTGATTTTCCTTGAGTATGGCTAGACGCCCGTTCTAGTCTTAACCTTTTCAGGTGTTCGACTGTTAGATTCTTTTCTAAAAGAAATCTCAATGATTGAAATATCCTTGAATGCAATCAAGAATATCTTCAATGGAGTGTCAGTACTTCAATGAGCGACACTTCTGGTTGTTGGGAGCTTTTAGATAAACTTTTGTACAGCTCTCAACTGACTACTTTCAAAGTTCACTTTTTCAAAGGAATCTCTAGCTTGAGCGTTCGTGAATGAGTAAAGTGAGAAGAGTTTGTAAGTCGTGAAAGCAGTTATCGAAGTAGTTGTCTCTCTCATCTTTGAGACTTCTTTTATAGGTGGAGATTCAAACTTTGAATCTCCTTATCCGTTAGACTCAACGGCTTCTTGATCTGAAGAGGTTTGTCTGTGGCACTCACTTTTGTTTTTGATTTGTACTTTCCTAACCACTTCGGGAAAGTCTTATCCTTTTGCGTGAACTTTCTGTCAGAGTGGCAGTCCGGCTTCGAATTTTGTTCTTGTTTTGGTACGCTAGAGTCTGCTACAAGTATATTCCTTGTGATCCTTTGACTTCCATTGTTTGCGATTCTTTATCCATTGCTAAAAGATTCGAATGCTAATCATCTTAGCATTCTGTCTAGCATTCTTTCAGCCATTTGCAAGTGATCCTTTGTTCGCTTGCTTCTCTAGCAGTTTGTGAGTCGATTGCTGATATCAACTGCTTTGTGTCTGCTAGGAATTCTTCTCAGCACACTAGTCTATTACAACTCGATGTACAACTTATACAGGACTTTACAGGTTGTGTTAGACTCTCTAGATTTCAGCAAATGATCGACCAACTAAATAAGGTTTGATCCAACAAAACCTTTTACAAATAAGTCCTAAGGAAGATTTTAGGTAGACACGACCACGGGCCGGTTCCGGGCCGGTTCCGGTTCGGAACCGCCGGTTCCGCGGTTCCGGAAATCCGGGCCCTGAACCGGCCCGCCAAAAAATGCCCCCGGTTACGGTTTTGGGCCCGGAACCGGCGGTTCCGGGTCAGCCCGGTTCCGGGCCGAACCGCCGGTTCAGGCGGTTTTTCCTTTTTTTTTTTTTTGTTTTTTTGTATTTTTTATATTTTTTTGATGTATAAATGTTTGTAATTTTAAATTTTTGTATAAGCTTGTAATATTGTTTATTTTGTACACAAATTAATGCATCATTATTCATAATTTCATCACATGAATTAATAATAAATAAACAAACAAATTAATGAATGGAGTAATGGACAAATGATAATGAATATTGAATAGAATTATTGAATATACATTTACAATTTATTCATTTTTAAATTTAAACTATACAACAAGTTTGAAGTGATACAATCATACAAAATTACAAATTATAAGTTACAAGTTACAAAACTAAAAAAATTACAATTTACAAGTTACAAATTGCAACTTAAAAGTACATAAGTAATAACTTAACATTTAGAAATAATTAATTGAAAATTAAAACTATAAACAAGCTTTACATCTAACACCCAATATGTTACATAAACATTAAAAACTTTGTTATGTTTTAGAATGTTATTTAATATTTTATTCTCAATTTTTTATTTTAAAATTTTGCTTTGATTTTAAGCAAGAAAGATAGATAAAATATTTTTATCTATCTTTCTTGCTTAGAACCAAAGCAAATTTAGAAAACAAAAACTTGAAAATTAAATATTATATAACTTCTATAACTTAGAAAATTTTTAATGATATATAACATATTCGACGAGAGAAGTAAATCACGAATATATTTTTAATTTTCAAAAAATTTATAAAAAACTTTGATAATATTTAAACAAAATATATCATATATTTATTATTTATAATTTAAATTATAATTAAATTAGGGGGCGGGGAGGGATTAATTGAAAGGGCTTGCACTTAATTTTTTACCTTAAAATTAAGTTGCCTACGTATCCCTTACCGAAGGGAATCAAAGCCCACGTAGTTCGCTTACCTTACTTACCTTTACGGCTCTAATCGGAGTCGAAATCCGCATCTCCAAGGCCATCGCTTGCGTTGGTGCTTGCACTAGTGTCGGATTCGTAGACTTCGTCGTCGTCGATGATGTATTTCCAATCATTCTCTTGAGCCTTCATCTCCGCTTTTGTCCAATCTTTAAGTAATATTTGGGCCTCAAGATTTTGAGGAGTCAAGTTCGATCGCCGCTCATCCAAGACATATCCTCCAACACTAAATGCTTGCTCCACCGCCACCGTCGAAGCGGGAACCGCAAAGAACTCCTTCGCCATCATGCACAATATCGGATATTGTTGTTGTCGCCTCGACCACCAAGTTAGCAAATCCACTTGGCCATCATCCTGCACACAATCACCAACATACCTTTCCAACAAATATATTTCTAATTCATTAACTTGTGAGGCACTACTAGTCGCCGAAGTGTTTTGTGTCATAATTCTTTGTAATTTTGCTAAAAATGGGTTAGTAGTAGAAGTGTTAGAAGAAGTGCTACCAAAAAGTCCACTATGTGATGATTGAGGCCTAATATTTTGCACTAAGTGACCATAATCCCTAGCATAAGTTTCATAAACTTCTTGTAAAGTAACCTTAAGATTATTTTTAATTTCTTCGATGTTAGGGAGCCCTAACTCTAGGTGATTCATTAAGTGATGTGATTCATCACCTACATAATCAAGAGAATAAAAACAAGCATAATATGCTTCTATTAAATTACAAACACCAACATATTTCATACTAGGATCTAAGCATTTGGCAACCAAAAATACTTCGGGAATTCTACAAAAATATTTAAGCCATTTTTTAACCATCTCATAAACAACAAATCTTAAATGATCACGAGCACTACAAGCATTTAATTGTGCGGCAATAAAACAAAAATGATACAAAACACGTGGAGAAGTAGGATAATAAACACCCGATAAATCTTTTGTTGCATTAGAAAAAGATTGTAACAATTCATTCAATTCAAAACATGCATCCCAATGACAAGATAAAATATTAACATCATCATCAACTTCATTTCTAAAAAATTCAACTAATTGCTCTCTATATGCAAAAGTAGCATTTAACATTTCATAAGTTGAATTCCATCTAGTACTTACATCGGTAGGGAAACGTCTTGGTACTAAATCTCTACTTTTACAATATTTGGCCCATTTTTTTGCTACTTTAGGTTTAGAATGTAAATAATAAACACACTTTCTAATAGGTTCAATTGCGTCACTAATAACTCGCAAGCCATCTTGTACACCTAAATTCAAAATATGACATATACATCTAGAATGAAAAAATTTACCTTGAAGAGTAGGATTTAATTCGTCAATTAATTCCCTAACGGCGGCCGTATTAGCACTAGCATTATCAAATCCTATAGAAAATATTTTTTTATTTATTCTATATTGATTAGCAATTTTTATAATTAATGTAGCAATATTATGAGCGGTATGATCTTTATTAAATTTCCTATATGCAATTATTCGTTTATTTAAAGTCCATGAATTATCTATCCAATGACAAGTAATACCCATATAATAATTTTTAACAACACAATCCTTCCAAATATCGGAACAAATAGAAACTCTATGATCAAGTTTGCGCAAATCATTTCTTAAATTTAGTCTATATTTTCTAACTAAACTTCTAATAGTCCTAGTCATAGTTGTACGTGCAATTCTTTTAGCGGCGGGTTGATAATATTTCATCACGGTTTCAAAATGAATGCTATCGGCAAATTGAAATGCTAAAGATTCAACACATACAAATTTAGCCATTTCTTCTTTAGCTTTTTTCTCATTAAAAGTAAAAGTATATTGAGAAGGATGATTACTACTTACTTGAGAAGAAAACATAGGGCCAAGTTGAGTTTGAGTTTGAGAGATACCTTCTTCTCGTGGATGCTTTTGAAGGATGTGGCGTCTATAGGTACCATAGCCACCGCCGGCGGTAAATTTATATTTTTTATCACAATAATTGCAAAAAAGATCGAATTGTTCGGGCATATCTGGTTTTTGATTTTTACACTTAATTTTACGAAAATGTTTAGTAAAAAGATTAGACTTTAAAACTTTACCTTGCTTACCTTGTGTTTGAGTAGCCTCCTCTTCCTCCCCCTCCTCCCCTTCTTCACCATGTGTTGGTTGACTTAGCTCGTCGTCTTCGCCTTCATTGTCATCACCTTCATTAGCTTGACTTCCACCTCCTTGTAAGACGTTGGCTAGAATCTCCTCTTGTTGCCTTAATAATCCACCATATTCCTCAAATTGTTGATGTTGAGCAAATGTCTCATCATCAAAAATAGAATGGATGACATCTTCATGATGAGTAGAAAAATGATGATGAGTGGAAGAAGTAGTGGGAGTGGGAATAGATGTATCATCATTTCCCCTAATATTGATGGAAGAAGAACGACGACGAGATGATGAACTAGTAGTACTAGTACCCCCCCTACCCATATCTTTTCCCTTTCCCTTTCCCTTGGAAGAAGACATGATTGAATTTAAGGAAGAAATAAGAATTAAGAAAGGAACAATTATGAAATGAGAAGAGAGCAAATTGAGCACAAAAGAGAGCAAA
Organism: Plectranthus barbatus; assembly: GCA_026898455.1. Lineage (NCBI taxonomy): Eukaryota > Viridiplantae > Streptophyta > Magnoliopsida > Lamiales > Lamiaceae > Plectranthus > Plectranthus barbatus. The sequence goes on from JAPKLW010003414.1 coordinate 6,294, forward strand.
TTGAACTACAAAAGAGAGCAAATTGAGCACAATACAAGAGAGAAGATTGAGATTTGAGAAGAGGTGTGGTGAAAATGGGTGGTGGGGGGGGTATTTATACTACAAAAATTACAATTTTTGATGATTAAAAAAAAAAAAAAAAAAAAAAATTTGAAATTTCGACCGTTGGAACCGCCGGTTCCGGGCCGAACCGGCGGTTCCCACAAATCTCGAGGCATTTTATACCGTTAGATCTTCCAACGGTCACTCCGTCGAACCGCCGGTTCCGGGCCCGAACCGGCGAATTTCAAATTTCAAATTTTTTTTAAAAAAAAAAAAAAAAAATTGGAAAAACCGGCGGTTCCGCCGGTTCCGCGGTTCAACATTTCAGGGCCCGGAACCGGCCCGGCTAAAATGAGGCACGGTTCCGGTTTGGAACCGGCAGCCACGGTTCCGGGCCGGTTCATGGAACCGGCGGGCCGGTTCCGGGCCGGTTCGTCCGGTTTCGGGCCGGTTTGGTCGCCTCTAATTTTAGGGATAATTCCCAACAATTTCCCCCTTTTTGGTGCGATCAAAGCTTACTATCATTTGCTGATCATAAGTGGAAGAATGTCTGTGTTTTACAATTCTATGCTATTCTATCAATCTGACACAGAGTTTTTCCAACTAGGTTCAAGCAACAGAAATGATTGAAGTCAAATTCCCCCTCAACAGGTGCTGGGGAATATTTCTCGATTAAATATGAGTAAATGTTTGCAACAAAGCAATATGCTAGAAATTCTAGCACTCATTAAATCAGCAAGCATTCATATCAATCAAAATATGGTCTTCATGTCCACATGCAAATTTGTTGAATACACCAGAAGTGTAGATCAACTAGAGCACACCAGTAAAATTCAGAAGTGGACAAAAAGATTTTGTCAAAATCTGATCCAATTTCATATATGATTTGCAAGTTTAAGTACAAATTGGATTCAGAAAGTAAAAGGAATTGACCTTGTCGTTCATGAGCCGGGTGCTGGTTTATCCTTTTCACTGTCTGCTGATTTGTTCTTCTGAATGTCAGCAAACTTCTCCATGGTAAATTTCATGAAGTTCTCGAGAAGAGTTGCTCCTGTTTCCCTTTCAGCAGCCTCACGCTCCAGTTCTTTGGCCAGCTTCTCTTGCTCCATAGCAATCTTCTGTAGTTGAAGTTCATGTTCTTTCCTTTGTAATTCTAGTTTGGCTTCATGTTCCTTTCTTTGCAATTCTAATTGAGCTTCTAGCTCTTTTCGTCTTGATTCCTCCTTCGCTTCTTCTTCTTTTCTCCTTATCTCCTCTAACCTTGCGGCTAACTCCACCTCATTTCTCTTTCTTCTTTCCTGGTCAACCTTTCTTCTTTCTTCCCCCTCTTTGATTGCAGCCAAAAAGTTTGTACCATAAGCCACAACCGTGTCTTCGAGGGTAGTTTTGGTGTCTGCTAAATCCTTTTGAACGACCTCAAGACTTGTCCTGTTCTCAGAAATAGCCAGCTTGTTTTCAGCGATCTCTGATTGTACATGAGATACATCTCCCCGTATCTCATCAACTTCTCTTCTTAGATTAGCTGTTGCCCCTGATATTCTTTCATCAATGGTTACTTGCAAGTACGAGTCAAAGGCAGCAGCCATATCAGCATTAATTGGAAAGACCATCTGTACGGAAGAGATAGGAGTGGCATTGAAGGAAGTGGTTGCAATAAGCTCTCTGTTTGTTGGAGCAGGTGATTGCTGTTTTTGAATTGCAATTGCTTCCATATGTGCTTGATAACAAGCTTCCTCAATTATTATTCGATGAGTGGCCTCCAAAATCTGTGCGGACTCCTGAGCAATTCGAGCCTCTGCTTCCTGAGCCTCCATAACTGTATCCTGAATATCATGATTTAGGAATTTGATTGTTTGCACATCAAATTTCAGAGCGGCCCGCTTAGTGGCCAGTGCCTCTCTTCGAGCCTTCCGACGCTCCTCTTGTTGCGATTCATATTCCAACTAACATTTCTCGTAGGCAACAGCAGCTTTGGCCTGTCGTTTGGACAATTCAACTCTAGCATCAGAGTATCCATCAGGTACGAAGGTGGACTTGGGTAACCCATCAGTTTTCGAGAGGGAACGGTGTTCTCGGATGGCTTGAAGTCTGCACATCACTTGTTTATCCGAGAATTGTTTCATCCCTGGAACTTGATCAATCTAATCAAAGCACCAACGTTCCTCACACCTCCAGAAGTTTAATCCTTTAGCTGCGATACATATCATCCTCTCTTCGAAGTAGAGTTGATACATGATATAATCAAACTTCTTCCATCGATGGAACTCTTCTGCCAATAAGCGTCCTTCAGGTATTGATTCATCCAACTCACTGTAGAATAGATCTGCTATGGCTCTTTCTGTTTCAGATTCAACAAACTGCTCTATTTCTTCAGCCATAGGTCCTAAATCAGAGTTAGGTACTTCTTCGGGATGAACCTTTGCACACCATTGACTAATTCTTCGGAGTCCATAGCGACGTCCTGGCAGTCCATTGAGGGGTACTCGAAGAATAGCCTCTGATCCTGTGGTTTCTTTCCTCAAGAACTTTGCATTGTAAATTTCTTCAGCTTCTCCATCGGAGTCAGATTCAGAGATGCAAGATGATTCAGGTTCAGTGAGGTGAGAATCATTTTCGTCTAGTTGAGGCGTTTCAGCACCTAATTGCTCTTCTAATGTGTTAGCAGATTGATTACCAACGAGTGTTTCCTTCGGATGTTCTGCTAGGTGTGTCTGCACCGTCAGTCCTGCTAACATATTTTCGTCTGGTTTTTCTTTCGCTGAACCAGGATTGATGAGTGATCCAACTTGATCTTCAACATTTCGAATCTCACTCGATTCTGCATCATTTCTTCTGCGAAACTTTTCCTGTGGGTAGTGAGTTTCATTGAATGCTCCAGATTCCAGCCTTTTTGTGAATTCTGTATCTGATAATTCTTCTTCTTCAATGTTAATCTGCTGATCAGGTGACTGATTGAGAATTGATTCTCCTGCTGAATCAGCCTTCCCTTTTCCTTTCTTCGCAGCTTCTTCTGTTAGATGAAGAAGATCAGCAGCCGAATCTTCTATAGCATCCCTTATGATAGCATCTGCTGAAGTATCTGCTATTTCTTCATTCTCTGCTGGAATTTGATTTTCTCCAGCATCATGCCTTTCTGCTAATGGATGATTCATATGCTCTGCTGATGCTTCATTTGCTATGCTAGCCTCGACTCCTCTGCTAGCACTGACCTCTTTGCTAGCTTCTTTAGCAGCTCTTTTCTGGGCCATAAATTCTTCAGCAGCGGATTTGACTCGTTCGAAGTTCCTGTCTCTGCCTTTGAATGTCAAGGTACTGATGAACTTTTGGTAGTCTTTCTTCCCGATTTCCTTTAGAGTAGCTATGCGCCTTCTCTTTGCTTTTCTTGTTTCCTGACTGCGTTCTTCTGCAATCCTGAGAGACTTAGGAATGTAATCTGGATCAGTGGTGTCCTCAGTAACATTCTCTGTAGAATCCTTTTCTGCTGTATTAATTCCTTCAGCAGTTGTAGCACTCTTATTTTCTGCTTCTACTTTTTCTAGTGCTTCCTTATCCGTAAGTAGTTCCAACTTTCTCCTGGTCTTCTTCTTGGCCTTAGTCACAGGAGGAGTTGTTGCGGTTCTCTTGTTTGGTTGAATAGGTAGTGCCTGTGCTCCAAGAGTGGTTGGAATCTGTTCTGCTTCCTTTGAGGTCATGATGTCGTTGATCTGATCAATTGGTAAGTTTCCTAACTTCTCAATTTCCTCAAGGTTTTTGAAACAATGATCTGTTTCTGCATTCCTCTTCAACACTGTTAATTCTTCTTTGGTTATGGGAATGGAGTGTTGAAGTGTGAGTGTTGCTAAACTAGCTTCATCTGGTTCCTCTGGGGATATAGGTTTATTCTTGTCTACATTAGATTTCCCTTTTAACATTCGAGGATTTCTGATATTGATCGGCTTAGGCTTGTGTCTTGTCACAGGAATGTAGTCTGTGCAAAGGAGTGCAACTCCACGATCCACGCCTGTGTTGGTAAACAGAATCTCCAAGAATTTACTAATCTTCAGCCCAAAGTTTACATTCGAGGAGAATGTTCCATCGATCTCCATATGAGCATTTTTCTTAGCATGTTCTGCCCATCGTTCAAATATGAACTCAACCCAATTACCCTTAACATTGTCGTTTAATGCCATCATTACGGCATACTTCTTGGCTGAGAGCTCCGAGTATGAACCAACATCGCACTGGAGCATTTTTATCACAATTTCGGCAAGGAGTTTGTATTCCTCTGTCAAGGTGTTGATCGAGGTGTTAACCTTAAACGTACTAGGTTGCCCTTTTTCTCCTGACTTCTTCCAAAGGTTCCATCGTCTCTCCATTTCGGCTATATCATTCACCTTATACTGGGAGATTTTGGTTCCATAGTTTCGAAGTCCAAAAGTACGGGAAAGCAGATCAGCATTCACTTCTACAATATTCCCATATACACATGTCTTGAATGACTTCTGATCATCACTCATAACAGCTCTAGCATAAAATTCAGCAACCATATGCGGATGAAATTGATCAGGTTCAGCAGTGAGATACCTTACTAGCAGTTCGGAATCAAGAAGATTTAAAATCCATTTGGGAAGGTTTTTGTTGGCGAGTGGCATGTACAGAACCCTGTCTTTCATGATCTGGGCCACTCGTCTCCGTTCCGTCGAATGATTGGACAGCTTCTTCTGTCTGGCCATGGTTACCAATATGCCGTATGGAATGGACTCATCAATGTCCTCTTTCTTCTCAATACCGGTGAACTCGAGTGCATGTCTAACATGAAGGGGCGAGCAAGTGGTGGCTGGATAGATGAATGTGGGCTGTTGAAATCGAGTTGTGTCTAGGTTTTCTGAGGATGAAGATTCGGGATTTGTAGATTGATGTGAGGTTGAAGAATTTGGATTTGAAGTCATGGTTGAGTAAATTTTCTGGGAAGTTTGAGAGGGTTTTGCACGGACGGAGGTGAAGGGTTTCTGAAGATTGGTGGGGATTTGAAATCTAAATATGGGGTAAAAGATTTCAGAGTACGAGGAGAAATTGACGACGAGGATTGAAAGCACTTTAAATTCAATCAACAGTTGGGGTTGAGAGTTAGATCGTGGGTATAACCACATCCTTCGGAGCTTGAGTGTGGATGACGTGGCACAATCTGATTTGTCGCCGTCGTCTGGATGCATTAAATGTGTCTTCCATATTGAAAAGCAAACGTCCCACGTCTGATTTGAGATTTTTCAGCAGCCAATATTAATAGAATCAAGCAGATGCTACCACGTATTTCATGGTATCATCATAATAATCTCCGGCATTGCTTTTCATGCATGATCGTAATCTCTTCCGATTTGACCTTTTTATTAATGAGTTACTTCACTCCTACTCATCGACCCTTCAACTTCAGAGATGAGCAGTTACCAATGGCTCTTCTTTAAATAGCATAAGCAGGCGATGCGTTTGATACGACTTCTTGCAACTCTTGTTCTTCTTCTCACAAAATTCACTAATACGAAGATATGGAGCAGGCTCAATCTCTCTTTGTTCCGCGCCATAGAATTCTGTGTGATTCTGGTCTGTATGAGGAATATGAGACAGAGTACCACATAGCAGAATGGATCATGTCCAGTCTTCATGCTTGTGGTGTGGCTAAATTCATCTCTTTGACGCCTCATGCGTTTCATAGAGAACATCTTCAGTTCTTCGTCCGACAAAGTCAGCCCATTGGAGACTCCATCGTAGGTGTCTTCGGGAATCAGTTGGTGAGATGGACGGTGGACACTTTTGCTTCGGAGTTCGGCTTACCGAGGGGTCCAATTTCTGTGATGGATTACCGCAACAATGAAATTACTCCAGAGTGGACTTCATGGATGAGATGGAGGCGTTCTTCTGATCTTGAGTTTTCGCCTTCCCCATCAGCATACGGACTGCAGACTCGCTATCAAGCTCTCTTCGAGATAGTCTGTGGAATATTGGTGGGAGTGAATCCGAATGATATGATCTTCTCTCGTGAAGTCTGGAAGGTCATGATGGCGATTGATGATCGGGTAGAGGTTGACTGGGCGGCGTTCGTCTTCCAAAGGGTCCGACAGAGTGTGCAGCAGTGCCCTCAACTGCACCTCCCTTATGGAATGCCGCTAAGTTGGCTGCTAGAACAGAGATTTACCGATCTCACACTAGGTCCCTCAAACCTTTGAGGAATAGATTTTTATCCTTTTGTGCCTATGTCGCCTTTCTGATTTGGTTGAAACCGCTGTTCATGTAAATATTTTTGAACTATAAAATGATGTCTATGTTTTGATTTAGACAATCCCATATATATATGCTCTCAATATCAAACATCTGCTTGATAATATCCCTGATAATCAAATATGTAGTAATTCTGCTGTATATGCTTCTTCTAAGAATGTAGCAAATTGCTGATTGGTAGCAAGGATATATGTTCTGCTGAAAGCGTAGTAGATACCGCTTTAGAAAGTAGTTAGCAGAGCTTTCGTTATCTAGCAGAGTATCCATCATTTAGCAGAGTAGTTTGCAGAGCATCCATCGTCTAGCATAGACCTTCGTGATTAGCAGGGATCTCATTCGCTAGCAGCGATCTTATCTCTAGCAGAGTCTTCATCTCTAGCAGAGACTTCATCTCTCATTAGAGATATCATTTCTAGCAGAGATTTCATCATCTCACATATTACTTACTTTTCAGCAGAGTTCTCATTCGCTAGCAGAGTCCTCATTACTAGAAGAATCTTCATCTCTAGCAGAGTCTCATCTCTTAGTAGATGAAACGTCGATCTTTAGTGTAAGCTGTTCTCCAAGCGTCGTTTACTTTGTCAAGAAATACTTTGACCGATCTGACGTGTCGTCTGTTTATTCGTTGTGTATCAGATGATCATTAACTCTGAATCGAAACGAATCGATTTTTGTGAACAGAGTTATGACTCTTCCCTTATAAATGCCCTTCTTGTGTGTATTTTTATCATCACAGAAGCTCTTTTTCTGAGTATTCTCCTTTTATCTCTTTCAGAAGATCTTCAAGAAAATGGATTCTCCTGGTCAATCCTTGGAATTGCGCCGAAACCAGATCCTTCATGAGGCTGGTTTGAACTCTTTGTACGATAATAATCCGAAAGTGGCAGAGATCGTCATGTCAAAGTTGAATCGCAGTGGATTGACCCAATTCGTTACTGCTACTCCCAGATGTTTCCAAGGCGATGTTCTTCGAGAATTCATCGAAGACTGCTCTGTGGAGGGAGATGGCATTTATGGTTTCTTCCTCGGCAAACTCATCTATTGGTCACCGGACGTCTTTTCTCGTCGATTCGGCCTTCCTAGAGGTCCTGGGTCTGTCTTTGATCACCGTGTAACGGATATTGCTCCTGAATGGTCCTCGTGGCAGAGATGGAGACGAACGCCTTCGTCTGAATTTTCTCTGTCTGTTTCAGCATACGATCTGCGCACTCCTTATTGGGTGCTCTTTCGTATTGCTAATAATATGTTGATGGGAGAGGACTGTGATGACACTTTCTTCTCAAAAGAAATGTGGCAAATCATGATGTCCATTGACGATGGAGCTGAGGTAGACTGGGCGAAATATATCTACAACGGCGTTCGAAATTGTGTCCAGTATTATCCGGCAGTGCCTCTGCTGAATAGAATGCAATTTAGTTGGCTATTGGAACAGAGTTTTCCTCAGATAACAGAAGGACCAACGACTCTTATAAACGCGGACTTCTTCCCGTTTAGACCTTCTTCCTCCTAGAAAAGCGATCTTGCTGTTGTTTGTAATCTTCCTCTTTCATTTGTAATGACATTTTGTCGATGAATGAAAAGATATATGAAGATTTCACAACTATGTTTTGTTGTCTGTTGTTTGTTAACAGAATTTTCAACCAATTTCTGCTCGGCATTTTCAATATTAGCAGAGAACCATAATCTTCAGCAGATGTAATCATCTTCCAGAATAAGTAACAATGTCTTCAAGAAATCCAAGAAATAGAGATATCATCTCTTCTGATACTCTGTTTCTGATATGCTTGCGTTATAGTCTCAGCAAGCTGTCTTCCGAGTGTGTTGAGTGTCTGTAGCAACCGTCCTGTGTCTGATGTGAGCTACTATATTCCACTCAATGTCATCAATTGCTATCATTTAAGACGGCAGATTTCTATCTTAGTCAAAGGATTTGGGATATCCTTTGGTGTCTTCTTTAAGCATTCGTGGAGGAGAACGCCAGAATACTCAGGTAGGTCGACTTGCCGTAAGTAGCCTTAACAAGACAGGTGGCATTTCCCCCTTTGTCGAGACTCCTCGACTTCCGCTCCTCTGAGTTTTGAATTCATTTGACAGGACACTTATGGGAGAGTGTTCCCACAATGGATAGAGTCATGATCTTGCTATAAAGAACGACTCACTTGTATACTTGGACTTCATCTTTTCCACTCCTCTTTGCATAGCATTTCCTCCTTTACTAGCTTCAAAATGCATCGTATAACCATTGCTCCAAGTGATTTGTCTGTCACTCGCAACCAGATTCTTCATGAATCAGGGTTGTATTTTGAATATGGTAACAACTGTCGTGTTGCCAACTTTGTTATGGGAGCTCTTCATGAGAGTTGCCTAACTCAATTTCTGACTACGATGCCGACAAGTTATCAGAAACGAGCTCTTCAAAGCTTTATCTTCAAGAGTAAGACCGATGATGAAGCTATTTGGAGTTGTTTCGACAATGAAGTGGTTTGCTGGACTCCGGCCCTATTCTCTCAGAAATTTGGCCTTCCTCGGGGTCCTACTCGCGTCATGGATGTCTTCCGCCATTTGATTGCTCCAGAGTTTGGCTACTGGAATAAGTGGAGGCAGTCCGACAACTGTGACTTTTCACCAACTCCATCATGTTTGGAGTTGAAGGAGGAGTACAGAGTAATTTTTGACATTGTTAGCAATGTCACCTTTGGGGTCCCTGCTGACAATTATGTGTTCAACCCAAGGATTTGGAGGGCCATGATGGCCATTGATGCAGAGATGAAGGACGTTGATTGGGCGGAATTCTTCTTTGATGGAGTGAAGAGATGCATCGATCTCTTTCCTCAATTTCCTCTGCCAACTGCCATGCAGCTAAGTTGGTTGCTTGAGCAGACGCTCCCTCATCTTGCTTCTGAAGGTATCCCTTTGATGGGATTCGACTTTTATCCTTTGAGGGCTCATTTTCCGAACTGTGGTTGACGAATGCTCTGAGCTCTCCTTCCTTTCGTGTCCACATAAATGTTGTTAGATTTGTAGCACATGATGGTGTAGAGTTGAATGTATCTGATAGCCTTCGAAGTCTGTAATCCTTCTGTTGAATGAGTATGCTGATTTTAGATTCCTTCTTTTCAACTATTTTCATGACATTGTTCAGCATTTTGTAGTGTAGTAATGTCAAGATATCTTCAACAGATCGAAGACATAGTAATCAGAATATAATATTTATCAACCAAATTGCAGGAATATCCTTATAGAAAGAATGAGAGCTAGGACTCATTCATCCACGTCAGTATCTAATTCCATTAATCCAAGTTTCAAGCATAACTCTTTAAATCTGGTTTCTGGAAGGGGCTTTGTAAATATGTCTGCTATTTGATCTTCGGTGCATATATAGCGAACATCGATATCTCTCTTCTCTTGATGGTCTCGTATGAAATGATGACGGATATCAATATGCTTGGTCCGAGAGTGATGAACAGGATTCTTTGTGATGCACATGGCACTATTGTTGTCGCAATAGATGGGTACACATTCAGGAGAAATCCATAGAATTTTGTAATTGTTGCTTTATCCATAGAATTTGTGAGCAACAACTAGCAGCAGCTACATACTCTGCTTCAGTAGTGGAGATAGCAACCGAGTGCTGATTTTTGCTGAACCAACTAATGAGTTTGTGTCCCGGAAATTGACATGTGCCACTAGTGCTTTTCCTGTCAATCTTACATCCTCCAAAATCAGAATCTGAATATCCACTCAGAGCTAGACCATCTTCTCTGGGATACCAAATTCCTAATCCTTCTGTACACTTCAGATAGCAAACAATTCTCCTGGCAGTGTCAAAGTGAACCTTCTTCGGCTTGGCTTGATATCTAGCACATAATCCCACGGCATACAAGATATCTAGTCTGCTAGCGGTGAGATACAGTAGTGAACCTATGATCCCTCTGTAAAGAGTAGGGTTCACATCATCTCCTTCTTTTTCAAGAGCAGCAATGCAAGTGGTGCTGACAGGTATGCGCAAGCTCTTGGTCTTCTCCGGACAGTATTTGGCGATTAAGTCACGAGCATACTTCTTCTGATGGATGAATATTCCTTCTTTGGATTGATGAACTTGTAGTCCAAGAAAATAGGACATCTTTCTCATCATGCTCATTTGGAAATGGCTAGTCATGAGATCAGAGAATCTATCACATAGATCTTGATTCTTTGATCCAAAGATTATGTCGTCAACATATATTTGAACTAGCAGAATGTTGTCTCCATCTTTAATGTGAAAGAGAGTTTGATCTATCCTCCCTTTCTGAAATCCATTTTTCAATAGAAACTTGGACAAAGTTCCATACCAGGCTCGTGGTGCCTGCTTCAGACCATATAGTGCCTTCTTGAGCTTGTAGACTTGATTACCTTGCTCAAATCCCGGAGGTTGCTCGACATAAACTTCCTCCTTGAGCTCGCCATTAAGGAAGGCGCTCTTCACGTCCATCTGCATTACATCAAACTCATGGTACGCAGCATATGCAAAGAATAGACGGATAGCCTCTAGTCTTGCTACTGGGGCGAAGGTTTCATCATAATATATTCCTTCACATTGTCTATACCCTTTGGCCACAAGACGCGCCTTGTTCCTTACTACAGCACCTGATTCATCTTTCTTGTTTTTGAACACCCACTTAGTGCCTATCACACTTTGATGTTCTGGTCTGTCGACTAGTTCCCACACATTGTTGCGTGTGAACTCTGCAAGCTCCTCTTGCATGGCATTCACCCAATCTGCATCTAGTAGTGCTTCTTCTACTTTCTTGGGTTCTTCATTAGATATGTAACAGGCTAACATGACATTGTCGTTCCCTTGTCTGGTTAGGATAGGGTCATTTACGCTTCCAAGAACACTGTCTAATGGATGCGCTCGTAGCCATGACGGTCTGATACGTCCTGTAATTTCAACATCTGGTTCTCCTTCTTGATGAGCATTATTTTGATTAGCTTCTACTGCATTCTCCTGGGGTTCGGCAACGGGGACAACTGGTACTCCTTCTTTATCTGCTTCTGGATCTTCATGAATAGGATCGGCATGAGCAGGTATTGCAACGGTTGGAGCTCCAGCAGCAGGTTCCTCCAGGATTGGATTCTCAGCAACTCCTTTGCTAAGATCTTCAGTAGATTCTTCATCCTCTCGATCGTCAAGTGCACCAGCAACATCTAAATTCTCATTTAGATATATAGAGGATGGGGCCTCAGCATGATCATTAGCATCACTGGCCTGGTCAGCAGTCTGATCACCTGCTGAGTGCGAAGTTTCTGGACTGACATCAGTCGTAGACCTAATCGGATCAATACTCATATTTTCAAAAGATTTTTGTAGAGATTGATCATGGATATCATTGGTCTCATGATTGTCATTCCTCTGTTCTTTGTCAGCCCTGCGCACTAAAGTAGACTCATCACAAATAACATTACATGTTATTTCCACAATTCGAGTTGTCTTGTTTAACACTCTATAACCTTTGTGAGAAGGGTATCCATATCCTAGAAAAACTCCTTCATCAGACTTAGGCGAAAAAGTGTTAAGCTTAGACTTTCCATTGTTATGGATATAACATGTTGAACCGAAAGTACGAAAGTGTTTAATAGAAGGCTTACGACCATTATACACTTCATAAGGGGTTTGTTGAATCTGCCATTAACCGCACTCCTGTTCTGAGTGTAGCAAGCAGTCATGATGGCTTCTCCACAATACTTTCCATTGAGTCCTGAATCAGCAAGCATGGACCGTGCTGCTTCCTTCAGTGTTCTGTTTCTTCGTTCTGCTAGCCCATTCTGCTGTGGGGTTCTGGCAGTGGACCTTTCATGATAAATTCCAGCCTCCGCATAAAAGTCCATTAGAATTCCATTACAGAATTTCGTTCCATTATCTGATCTAATTCTTTTAACTGTAACTTCCTTGTTGTCTGCTCTTTGAGAATCAGTTCAGGTAGCAGGGTCTTTACTTCGTCTTTAGTCTTTAATAGTTGAACCCACGTATACCTGGAGAAGTCGTCAACAACCACAAGTGTATATATTTTCTTATTGACTGTGGGTGGTGTGACAGGACCAAATAGATCCATGTGTAGGAGTTCAAGAATTCTCCCTGAGGTATCCTTTTCTGGATTTGATTTGAAGGATGCCTTTGTTTGTTTGCCTTGTTGGCACGCTTTGCACACTCCTTCCTTTCGGAAAGCTTCAGCAGGCAGTCCTTCGACCAACTTGTGTTTGGCTAGATGATTGATAGTCTTGAAGTTCAAGTGATTTAATCTTTTATGCCATAGCCAATTTGTTTCCTCTCTGTTAAATGCTACGAAGCACGAGTCCTGCTGGCCACTTAGCCAATCGACCACGTATAGTCCACCCTTGCGGATGCCTCTAAGCTT